>DF237178.1:64888-134119 GCA_000708835.1 Klebsormidium nitens | reverse complement strand
CGTCACTTCAGCGAGGGGGCAACTACGTCGCTCAGATTCTTCCTTTCCCTTCGACCCGCACAAAATTACAAGCCAGAGACAGGTTGAAGTTTGGATTCTGGTCATTCCATCCGTCCCGTCTACCCGAGAAGTGCGGAGAAGCAGGAGGGGGGGGCAGGAGGTAGGGGGCCAAACTCGTCAGAGCGAAACCCGGGAGGGATCCCTTCGAAAGGATGGGCCCTTGGCTTACCTCCATCCAGGTGCCGTGCTCGACGTTCTGAGTGTCGGTGCGCTCGCCGATGAACCGGGCGTTGAACTGCATGAGGGAGAAACAAAGCATCATAGAAAGGTCAATTAGAACTTGACGATTGCAGGGTGACGTCAAAAGAGGTAGTCTATGACAACTGCAGGACTGATGTCAACAGAGGTGGTTTCTGGGATTAAAACCGGGGGTGGAACCTGATTAGAAAGCGGCAGACAGGACAATCCGAACCTGGTGATATCGGGAGACTACAGTGTGCGAGAAATGAGGGCCGTTTTGTGTTGAGGCACCTTTAGATCGGACAACGTTGCGTGGGATTGCCTAGAAAAGAGGCAACTGCGTCCAGACGAGGCATGAAACAGCTGGACTTCATCGTCTGGTTTCGCCATCTAAGTGTGCATGCATGCGCAACAACCACTAGGCAACAGGCCGGTAGCATAAAACAAAGTTAGAGACATTCGACTTATTATCTTAATATCTACTTTTTGCATAGATGCAAAGAATGTGGAGGTACTAGCAACCAGCAGCCCACTACAAAACCTTGACTGACCCTTGGCAACTAAGAGACCCAACTGTACGAATGCCAGGCGCAAGGAAGCCATGTTCAGATCCCTGACACATCACAAAACCATGCTGAAGATTCAGGCAGCATTGTGGCTTATTAATTCGGTGGGGTCAATCAAAACTAACATGCAGTCTCTGTCAAATCAGCAATCATTTGAAGTTCAGACCATGACCCCACTCTGAATAGTCGTCAAAGGTGGCAGCTTTGGTGCCTGTCTTGACACCAGCCCTGCCTCCGAATTGCTTTCAAGCTTCTTACCTGGAAGTTGGTGTCAGAGATGATGCTGAAGACCTGGTCGCGCACGCCGTGCCAGTCAAAGAAGATGCCGCCGGGGGCCGCAAAGTGCGGGTCGCCACAGACAGCTGTCCCGCTGTATTGGACTGCACACAAAGGGGCGACCTTTTCAGTGAGGAGCTCTGTTAGGCAAGGTACAATAGTTCTGGAAGCTGGTGTGGAATGCAAGCAGAGAAAGATGGTCTTTGGAAAATAACGAGACCTGACAAGTCACCTGCAAATGGCTAAATGCGCCCGGCTGTCTTCTCTGCTTGGTTTGCAGTGTCAAAGAGATTGACAACCAAGCCTCCCAGAAGTGGCAGTATCTTATGAAGAGGCCCTCGCAGGTTGTTGAGAAGAAAGATTCTTTGATCTGCAGCACATTATCCAGTCGATAAATGCGCGTAGAGGGTTGCCAAACAGACGTCTTTTTCTTGGGAGGTCGAGGCAGCTGGACAAAGCGCTGCCTTGAAGGACAAGGGAAACGAATTGAAGCAGAGCTAGCCCATTTTCGCTGGCACTTTGTAGATAGGCAATTGACCCCCCGCTACCATGCAAAACGGGGCTCCGACTCCGCTGCTGCCATCGTACAAGCACAATCTGCAAAAACAAATCCTTCAAAGCGCGCAAAGATGATGCTCCTCCAAATATAACCAGTTCCTGCTCCAGGTACGCACAAAGCTGCGCTTCTCAGTCACTTCAGTCCGTCCAAGTTCACCCCCAACATTGCGCCCACGAACTTTAAAAAAGAAATTCCCTCACCAGGGTTTGTGTTGGCACACTGGCCGCCCGAGGGTTTGTTGGTGCAACTAAGAGTCACCGTGTTCCCGCTAACGACGCACGCCGGACAGGTGGTGTCTTTTGTGCTCCCGCATTTGCCGTCATTGGTGTAACTAGTGTAGCAGCTCACGATAATTCCGTTGCAGCTCGTAAGTCCAGGCGGGTTGTATGTTCCCAGCGCCGCCGCACTGCACTTGTTCGTGGTACTTCCAGAGCACGGGTCGACGTAACCCACGTAGTTAGCGGACGCCGCCTGGGCGGTGAGCGCCAGGACTAGGAGCAGGGCTGACAGCTGGCGGGAAGCCATGGTGACAGCTGGCAGGGTTGGGCGACAGCTGTAGAAGTCGGTGAGAGCGCCGGAGAGGGACACTGCTGGGCGGATTACTTTGCAGCTGGCGGGGAGAAGCGCGCGCCGATGGGACAAGGAGAAGAGAAGGAGCTGCTAGTGCAGCGCTGATTGACAGATTGATTGACAACTGGGAATGAGATGTGCGAAGGGACAACTCGTAGGTTTGACGCCAGCTCCCAGCAGATATCAGAGGCATTTGATTGCCGCCTCCAGTAGCGTACATACTGAGCCGATTCCAGTGCCGCTTCAAGGACACTACTGACTGCGATGGACGTCGTCTCAAGTTCCTAGCCAGCTCACGGATAGAAGGATGGTGTACCTTGCACCAATGTTAACCGTACAAGCTCCGTCCTGTGCTTTGATGGCAGGACGGGCCTTTCCTTGCTGCGTCAGCTTCGAGAGCTCGAATTATGTACCAGGCTCGTACCAGGACGACATGGGCACAGCTGTTGAAGGTGCATGGAGTAAAGCATTCTCACGAACGAAAGGCATTTGGCCCCTTCAGGGCGATTGTGCCGCCGTAAACTCCTGTGAGCGCCTCTGAGGACTGAATCCTGCTGACGATTGTGAGCTGGCATCATGACTGTATTCGGTACCCAGTGTGCAATATAGGTAGGTAGCTAGGTACATAGGTATCCGATCTGATCTCTAGCCCACTGCCGACTTCGAGAGGAAAGTTGCTCAGGACCCAGTCCTCAGAGTCAGTGTCACCATGAGCGTACCTATTATTCGGCCGGACTTGACGGGCACTTCTCATTGAAGTCGCTGGGTCGGAACCTACGATATGGTGCCGCGTGTCCTCCCCTTCGGAATCGTTCAATTGCTGCCCAACATATGTCTTGATCGGCGCCTGGCTCCGAGGCATATCACAGCACGCCGGGCATCCCAGGGTATTTCTCGCGGCGAGTTACCGGTACACCGGCCGGCGGGTCGGAGTTGGTTCCTGCGAGTTAATTATACTTTATTACCGGTGAAACTTGTGTTTCGTGTCCGAAGCACAAATGAAAATTACATCCCGGCAAGATTCCTAAGCGGATAACACGGGAAATAGGAGCACCTCAGCATTTTGCAAGGCCTTAGAAGTACAGTAAACCTGATAGGTGCGTTCTAATATATCAACAAACCATTGATTCGATATCGATTTAATTGGAAGGTCCGGATCCATGCATGATGAGTCTCGACTTTGCTTTAAACCACCACCCAACCTATAAAACCGGGCAATTTCGATGCTGCCGTGGCATAACTTGCCAACGGTCGTCGAGATCGGGCAATTCAAACTGAAACTCATGGGGCGCATCTTTTTGAACAATGTAAAGGGTAGCTACCCTACCCAAAAGCTTCACCAAACCTTCACCAAATCAAGCGGTGTCAAGCCTGTTCGCCAGGAACAGGCCCCGCTGGGACGCGCTCCCTTTTCCAGCTGTTGAAGCGGTCAAAAACAAGGCCTGGAGGCCCCAGAAAGCTCCCCTTGGCTTTTAGGAGCTATTCTTGGTGGTTTTGAGGGCTGAAAAGCCTGGCGCCTTCCTGCAAGGCCTCTATGTAGCGACTAAGCTTGACACCGCCACCGGAAAGCATGATCTGGGCATGCCCAGAGCTGAACAAGAGCCAAATTTTAGTGCCAAATGCGTGCGCCCCATGAGCGCAACTTGAATTTCACAAGTGAAGTTCAAGTTATGAAATTGGCCAGCACTGCTGGCCCATATGTACCTTTCGGGTGGTGGTTTAAGATGCACCGGGGCTCTGCGGAAACAGTATTTGGACATCCCGGTCAATCAGGAGTCAGAGGTTCCGCCACCGAGGCGGCCGGAAGGGTGCCGGGTGGCCGACAAAAGCTCCTTGACGGAAGTTTCGGTAGGTGTAAATTGTCCAGCACTGCAATCATTGAATTGCGCGGTGCAGCGGCCAGCTAGCGGCGGCGGCTGGCAGCGCGGCCGCACCCAACTTTGGAGGGCGGCGCCCGGCGGCCGGGCAGTCGATGCGCGCGGCAAACATGAAAGGCTCAGGCTGCCACTGGCATGAACCACAGTTAAACGGTAGGCTTGGCCAGCGCACTGCTTTTATATTCATGTTGTTGTTGTTGTTGTTGTTGTTGTTGTTGTTGTTGTTAGAATCATGTTGCGCAACCGTCAGCATCTAGCTAGCTGTGGGTGGGACGTCGTGAAAGCACACGGCGAAGAATCTGATTTTTAAGCATATAGCAATTTACAAATTTAAGCATCAGTGGTCATCCATCTTCATGAATGCAATTGGCACGCCCCGCAGTGCGGGCGCAGTGCATTGCCTGCATGCTGATGCTCCTACAAGTGTAGGGAGTCACTATCTGTCATACCCGTACGACGCATGCTCAAATAAACTAACGTCAAACTAAGTTCAATTTACATATATCATACAACCGGCGAACCCCGGCCGGCATGATGTGCATGTGCAAGTACGACGGTCGTGCTTTTGGGAGGGCCAGCTACTGGGCGCGCGATTTAGGAAGCTTATTGCCCAATTGTTGTTGAGCCACCGTGACGCAGCGGCATACTCCAAATTGGAGGCCACCTTGTCACGGTGTCATAATTCTCATGCGGCGTCTGCCGCGCAGAAGCAAATGGGTCATCTGGCTGCTCTTTAAACGTATGCATCCGTGGCGGCCCCCGCCGGTTACATTTATTGGTAACTCTTGTGTGCCCTAACACTGCATGCCATTGTGCATGTGATGTACTATAAGATTTGTGTGGACCCCTTGATCAGACATTATGACTTGAACTTCCTAACCCCAAAACTTATCCACTCCGCACCCCACCCCACCCTAGGGCTCTAGGGGCTGCATGTAGCTACCGCGGGCGCCTATCTTACTAAAGGCACATTGCGGTTATAGGGCACACTAGAGTTGCCATGCAGAGTTATTTCATTTTCGCAGATATATGCACTGTAGTTGAGTTCTGATCATGACGGTCGACCACGTCGTGAGTCACGCAATTTAGTTGACGCAATTTGATATTGTCGGATCATACTAAACCTAGTTTTGTTGATGGATCGTCACGACGGCCTACGTCCTGCATTCGATTGAAGGCATGTTCCAAGAGATATCAAGTTTTACAAGCGCCATGCTAAGGTGTTGCATCCCGCTTGATCTACAACTTTGATTGAACTCTGTCGCGATCAGTCCATGCGGGTTGGCCGGCAAGCATATACGGCCGGCCCGGCCACTGCATGTAACGAGGGCCCGATCTGAATGATGCATGAGAACGATGTTGTTTGGCAAGATATTGAATGATGGCCGACTGGCCACGCCGCCCCACACGATATCGCGAGGAGCCCGTCAGAATAGTCAAATCCGTATGCATTGACTGTCTAAAAAAAGGGACATGCACATGCATTTGAGCATGCTAAGGGGATTGTACGGTAAGCTGGTGCACACGATATGCATGCGGCGGTGCAATGTATAAGGGCCGGGACGGTCCCCTTCTATTAAGGTTATTGTGGGTGTTCTAAGCACTCGCTAATCTGCAGCGGCCATGAACGCCATGATCGCCGGCTCGACCTTGGGTTACTTCGCCGACTGAAGACATGTGTATCGTCGGATTGAGTGCCAGAAAACACCGGCAACGCTTAAAGATGACAGATACCAAAAGTTTAACCCTCTGCGCGCTCCGGCTCGGAAGGGCCCAACTAAGATTCCCTTCAAGGTACAAATAAGTAAGTCTTTTGCGTACTTACCCTCGTCGACCGGCTCTAAGCTAAAGCACGGAACTTCACTGTAGTAGGCTCCTTGTTGCCACTTCGGCGTTTCCTATCCTCTTCGTACTCGCTATAAGAGCCTTCAAACCACACGACCTGCAATCGGGAAATGTGTTTTTAAACCAACCGGCTCCCTGATTGCCAGGCTTTCTTTTCTGTAGTCCTCAGATGAAGTGGGTCTTCATGGGAAGCCAGGAGAACGATAAACTAGAGCACTAGAAGGGGGCACCTCTGTCCAACTTCTTGTTAGATGATCAAGAAACCCCCGAGCACAAAGCCGCTAGAATTTCAAAGACCCTACAAATGGGCTCAAACCCACTTGCGATTGCCTCTCGAAAGAAGCGTTGTGCTTGGAAAGAAGGTGACGCAGTGGTCGTGCGGGATGCAACAGCGCGCTCCGAAGAATCTCTGACCGTGTTTTAAAGCGCAAACCGCAGATCCGTAAGCTTGGAAGCCCTAGCCAAGACCCTGGGACCTACCCTCAACCGAAAGATGTGCGGAGGCAGCCAGTTTCGGAACCAGCGGTCATGAAAGATGTCCACGGCACCCCAAAACGAACTTTGCCGTCCTCAACCCGATCTGCCGTCCTCAACCCGATTCCGATATATCAAAACCTCAAAAGGCCTAATCCTGCCCGCACTGGAGACCTCCCCTCGAACTTAAGGACGTGCGGGGCGAGCCAATGGTCGAAACCAACGGTCGCGATACAATGTAAGCCGCCAGACGTTGACTGGCAAGTCCAATTCGACAAGCTCAGAAAGTTGACGCTACCAGAAGCCTCCTATAGTATCGAAGAGCTCGCAGCCAAAGTCACAGGAGGAACCCCTTCATAACCCAGACTCTGCGTGGCAAGCCGGTCGCGGAACCCCGCAAAGTCGATAAACCCCCCAAAGCCGACAACCCCAAAAGTCAAACTCAGAATCTGAACTAGCAGGAAGCCTGCAGCAAAACTCACTTGAGAGTCCCCCTCGAACGCTAGGATGTGCGTGGCGAGCCGGTCGAGGAACCATCGGTCGTGGGAAATGATCACGGCGCACCCCGCGAAGTCGTTGATTGCGTCCTCGAGCGCGCGCAGAGTGTCGACATCCAGGTCGTTCGTGGGCTCGTCGAGCAGCATCAGGTTGCCGCCGTCGCGGAACATCTTCGCCATGTGCAGCCTGCGAAACAAAACCAGGTTTGCGGGTGGTTATTGAAAAGGTTAAGAAGAGCGGATTGGGTAACAATCCGCAGCGGCTGCTTTTGAGGTAATCAGAGGACTCCGAGACCTTACCCCATAGACGAAAAGACTTACGTCGCAGTTTGCGATGTGCAGCCTGCGGGATAAAACCGGGTTCCGGGTAATCATTGAAAGGCTACGAAGAACGGGTTGAGTGAACAATCCGAAGCGGCTCGTTTGGCGGTTTCACTTGTGAACCTGGAATGTTGCCGTGTAGGTTGTCGATCTTTCCTTGGCAGAACATCTTCGCCATGTGCAGCCTGCGAAACAAAACCGGGTTTGCGGGTACTTAGTGAAAAGGTTAAGAAGAACGGGTTGGGTGACGAACTGAAGCGGCTCGTTTTGCGGATTTTAATGAACCTGAAATGTTGCCGCTTAATTGTCAATCTTTCCTTGGCAGAACATCTTCGCCATGTGCAGCCCTGCGAAACAAAACCGGGTTTGCGGGTATTCGATGAAGAGGTTAAGAAGAACGGGTTGGGTGACAATCCGAAGCGGCTCATTTCGCGGTACTACTTATGACCCTGAAATGTTGCCGCGTAGGTTGTCAACCCTTCCATGGCAGAAGATCTTCGGTACGTGCAGCCTGCGAACAGAAAATGCTTTTCTGGGTGATTAGTCACCCAGGGTGAAAGCTGTGACTTTACGAGCCCGTCCGAACGATGCTGTAGGGGGCTTGCTAGCAGTCCCCAACGCGAAGAGGATTGCCTGATCCCCTCTTCCTTCGAAAAAAGCCGCTCCGCCCTTCCGGTCTTCCAAGAATCGTCACGGGTTCAAACTTGAAACAACAGGCACGGATGCACGCCAAAAAGTCTCATCTGCACAGCCCACTGTTGCGCTCCTCTCCACAAATCGCCCACTTTCGTGTGCTGGTCCAACGACTTGAAGTTGGTCTTCGTATCTTCAAACTGGGACAACCCTCACAGAGGCACGATAAAAAATCCCGTTTGGACAGCCCACCTGTTGCGCTCCCCCCCCGAGAGATCGCCCACTTTCTTCTGCTGGTCCGACGACTTAAAATTGAACCAGCTGCAGTATGCGCGCCCGTTCACTTTCCGTTCCCCAAGCGCTATCTCCTCGTTCCCCCCGGTTATCTCCTCGTAGACACTCTTGGTGGCGTCCAGGCTGTCGCGTGACTGGTCCACGTACATGGTGTGCACCGTCTCGCCAACACGCAACGTTCCGTCCGTTGGGGTTTCCTGCGGAAAGATTGATTGGAATTAAGGTTAGGATCAGTTGTCCGAGACAGTAATATCGCTCCCAGATCTCAAGTGTACCGTCTCGCCAACGCGCAACGTTCCGTCCGTCGGGTTTCCTGCGGAATGCTATCATCGGATAGTGAGAAACGCGGTTCTTGACGAGGGTAATCTCCTCCCAGATTCAATTTATACCAGCCAACACCCCACTTTCCGTCCGTTTGGGGTTCTCTACCAAAATGATCTACATGGGGGTTCGGGACGAAGAACTTCTTGTGTGCGTCAAATCGCCAATGCCAACGTGCAATTGAACAAACAGGCCAAAGACCAGAATCATAACACGGCTAACTCCTGGGAATATGAGAGCGGACAAAGATGAAGCGTACCATAAATGTGGCAGCTGCGTTGAGGGACAGCTCGGAAGTGCTTCTCATGCTTTGACTGACTCTTCCCTTTCTTCCTGCAGATAAGCTACGTCTTGGCAAAGGAACAAACCCGACGTTGAATGCTTCTAGATGAACCAGGTAAGCAGATCTTCAAGAAAGCTATGTTCCTAATTTCCATATGTGCTCACCCTTCCGGTAATCATCTTAAACAACGTCGTCTTTCCCGCGCCATTCGCGCCCACGACGCCCACGATGCCCCCCGGGGGCAGCGAGAAGTCGAGGTCGTTTATAAGCACGCGGTCGCCATACGCCTTCGCCAGCTTATTGGCCTCCACCACCAGATCGCCCAACCGGGGACCCGGAGGAATGTGAATGGAATCCAGACGTTCTGCTCGTTGAAACTGGCTCGCCTGCTGGACGAGCTCTTCGTACTGCCGCATGCGGGCCTGGGTAAAGAGACGCAAGGGGTTGTTGGATGACGTTTCTAGAAAGTGAGATCTCGAGGATATTTTCTTGGTTGGATTAAGCCGAGACTGCGGAACCAGCTCTTCGTACTGGCGCATGCGGGATGCCAAGGGTTACGAAATAAACTTAAGGAAGTGAGGTTTCGAGGGTGTTTTCACGAATGAAGTGCGATGACTGAAAGTCTGTTGCTGGGCACGTAGAGATCGATAAGAAGAGATTCTAGCACAATCAGGTAGGTTGGAATTTCAACGGCAACCAGGTTCTTTGAAGATTGGATGTATACTTTTACAAAATTGTTCAATGACTTGGTTGTGAAAGGAATAAAGCGGGAAATGAAACGGGGGGCAACGGAGCCCCCGGCCTTGTGACCCTTGAAAGTTTGCTCTGTTGTTGGCGCATCATACAACACTCGTTGAGATAACAGAGCAAACATACTTAAGACCCACAACACCACAAACAGCGCCCAGCCCGCAGCTTTTTGCCTCCTTTTCGGGGAACATTCGTCTCCACCATAACCAGGTTGGTAACCGTACCCAGCACGAAATCACATCTCGCTCCAGACCGAAGAATAGGGCACAACACGATGAAAATGTCCGGGAGTGCAAAAAGCAAAGCGGTCCCCTCACCTTGCCCTTCTTCTGCTGGCCCTTGGCCTTCTTCCGTATCCATTCCAGCTCCAGTTCCACATTCTTGGCTAGCGCGCTCTGCTGCTTGTCTTCCTGCTCCAGCCGCCGCGCCTTCGCCTCTAGATACCCTGAGTAGTTGCCCTCGAAAGGAATGCCCTGCCCCCGATCTAGTTCCAGGATCCAGCCCGCGACGTTGTCCAGGAAATAGCGGTCGTGCGTAACCGCGACCACGGTGCCCTGCGGAAAGTGGGTCGACGTTAAAACCGGGTCGATAATCCACATTAAAAGGGTCGTTGTTTCAGTCAACTCGGGAAGCCAGGTTTTGAAAAAACCTGGCTTAACCCGGCTTGGCAATCTAGCAATCTAGAAGGGTCGGCTTTAAACACGGCTCGGAATCCAGGATTTTGAAAGGGTCGGCGATAACCCGGCCTGGCAATCCAGGGTTCTGAAAGGAGTAACTTTAAGCGGCTCCGCAATTCAGAAGAATTCCTGCTTGACTTGATCAAAAAGATGCTCCGAAGTCTTGGGAAGCAGATCCTGGTCAATGATGACTTTGGGACTTCTGTTCAGGGCAGTCTCTGGCCTTTCCTTGCACCCAGTTCAGCTTCTAAAGCGTGAAGCACTTCAGAATAATCAGACGTCCACAGAATGCAGCTTCACTTCGCCAGAAGAAAGAGTCACGCACCTTAAACTGAGCCAAGTATTGTTCCAACCAAGCGACCGCCTCCGCATCCAAGTGGTTTGTGGGCTCGTCGAGGAAGCTGTAAGAGCCAAGGCTCCATGACGTCAGCACAAAAGGACAGCAGTACGTTGCTTAGACGAACTTGTACAGAGGCCACTGCACATGCTTGGCAGCCATGTTCGAGCACCCAACAAACGTGAGCGCTTCTACAACTGGTAGAAACCTGAGTTTCGCCAAGCAAAGGCTGTCCAAGCGCGTGAGGTAGCGGGAGAAGGTGCCCGCTCGGCGTGCAGAACATAGCAGACGGCCGAATGCCACACAAGACTGACTTCAAGTCCAAAAAAACGCACGTCGAGTTTGTCCTGTGAAGGAATTTAGCGCAGGCTTGTCAGAAAAAAGAGGAAGATGCGAAGAAGTTAGACACATCCAACGCACCATCCTCACATGCGTCGCAGTCTGAAAGGTCTTGGCCGTCCCTAACCACAATCCAAGGAACCGCGAAAGGCCGTATGCCCGGACTGTAGCGTCAGCTACTTTACTGTCCCAAGTTCTTAGCGTATCATTCTTACGTTCCAAGAAGTCAATGCAGGCCAAGCACCACAACCCCCGGCATTAATCAGAGCAAATTACGAGTCACTCACAGGATGTCGTTCTCTTCCAGCAGCAGCCGGCACAGAGCAACCCGTCTCCGCTCCCCCCCGCTCAACACGTCAACCTTCGCATCCCCCGGGGGGCACCGTAGCGACTCCAACGCGCGCGTTAGTTTCCGCTCTAGTTCCCACCCGTTGGTTGCATCGATTGCCGTCTGCAGGCGCTCCATCTTGGTCATCAGCTTCTCGATGTCGGCCCCCGCAGCCGCCATGTCGGAGCTGACTTGTTCGAAGTCTTTCAGCAACGCGCGTGTGTCCGCTAGTGCGGGCTGCGGGTTTGGGTTGGAGGGTGGGTCAGAGGGTTGGTTTGAGTTACTTCTGAAAAGCTTTTTAGAAACTGTGCTTTGGGTCCATTTCTGGATACATTGTCGGAATTGACTTGTTCGAAATCTTTCAGCAGGGCGCGCGTGCCGGCAAGCGCAGGGTGTGATGAGAAGGACTTGGCTTAGCGGGGTAGATTGACTTCGGTGTATTGCAAAATTTGGAAGCTAAGGAAGAGAATCGTTGAGTCATCTTCGTCTTCAGCTTCTCGACGTTCACCCCCGGAGCTGCCATGTTGGAACTGACTTGTTCGAAGTCCGTCAGCAGGGCCCGGGTGTCAGCGAGTGTGGTTGCAGGTCGGGTTAGAGGTGGGTCAACGATGTGGGGTGACTTGGGAGCCCTGAAATGTGAGGAGATACTGCTAGGTTGTCTTTGAGATCGACGTCGGAAGTGACTTGTTCAAAGTCCTCCAGCAGGGCGCGTGTGTCGCAAGCACGGGCCGTAGAGTAGGGGAAGGAAGACAGCTCAGCTAAACAATGCGAATTCTCATTCGAGCGGCCGCAGATGTGGAACGGGAAGCAGAACTTTCTTAGGGTTGTCTGTCAGGCTGACCCGATTGTTACTTCAGAGGTGCGTTCACCCCGCCAAGAGCGAAAATTTAATAGACCAGGCCAGATTTTCGGGCTGTAAGGAAGTGGGGTGTTCAGATGCTCACAAGCTCTGGTGGCTCCAAACCCTTTGATTCTCACAAACTAGGAGTGAATTCAGACACCATGTAACGAAAGAAGGTCTCGGGTTCAACAAGCTCCAGGCTTTTGGCTTATGCTGCATCTACCTTCAGGGTTTGAATTCTCCAGCAGTACTTCGCTGTCTCCGGAGAGCTACAAGTGCAGTCTTGCAAATATGGACAAAACACAATCTATGGCACCTTATCCATCAGAAGCTACATGTGCGCCGTCGTCCGCTTGAGCTCACCTCAATGTTTTCCATCACAGTTTCCCCGGCAGTCAATTGTGGCTCCTGAGCCAAGTACCCAATCTTGATGCCTGGGTCAACGTACAGGTCTCCATCAAACTCCTTGTCAACTCCAGCTAGGATCTTCATCAGCGTCGACTTGCCCGCACCATTGGGGCCAAGGAAACCAATTTTAGCCCCCAGGTACATTCCTAGGTTGATGTTTTTCAGTAGCTCCTTTCCCTGGGGGGTAACCTGCATCCCAATTGCAGACTTGAGCACAGGCAGCGAACCACTTGGTCTTATGTCGTATCAAATACAGCTACCAACAATGCAATGAGAGCACTCTGCTAAGAACGTATTTACTTGGAGTTGGTAGTTCTATTGGGATCGAACATTGTGTGCAGTTCTGATATTGAGGAGCATCGTAAGCAGGCTGAGGTAATGCGCAACATGAGATAACTTGATAAAAGGTTGTAAGAAGTGCTGATTACTCTGCAGGGCTTCTTCTTAAATCGCAAAAAGATAAACCCCTCCCACAGCCGACTCGTAAGCACAATAAATAGTCTGATTATGACTGTCACCACTGCAAAAGCACCATTCAAACTTGATCAAAGAATCTGAACTGCACGTTGTTTCCGCATACCACCACTACAAAAAGTTCATTTGACAATCTTGATCCTCACATGGAACCCTAATCACCGAATTGGCTGAGATTTGCCTGGAAGAAGAAAAGTTTGTATTGACATTGCATTCAAACATGGAGCCACGTTCTGGCCCCGTGCCAAAGGCAAAAGGACGGGGGCAAGTGGGAAGGACCGCAACAACCTCAATTCCTTGCCAATATCTCAATGCCGCCACCATGTACAAAATGCAAAGAATCCTGTCCCATTTTCTCTCAATGCACCCTCCAAGCAGAGTCGCAAATAGGTGCAAAAGAAGTAACGCACCTTTCTGAGGTTGCGAACAGAAAGAATGATCTTCCGTGTCTCGTTCTGGTATGCCGAACCCTGGGACACCTGCTTGCTGCCAGCAGACCTGGTGCCCCCTCCATTTCCACCCCCACCACCGCCCCCCCCTCCAGTGGGGGGAGCCCGTTCACCCTTCTTTCGTTTCGCCAGTGCTACAACCAATGGAGACCGGTTCGGCAGAGGGGAAAGTTTGCTGGAATGAGGTGCAGAGAAGGTGGGAAAGAGGGGCGCAAAGGACACGCTTCCGCCCTGCAAAAAGCTTGAGCTCTGTAATACAGAGGTGCAAGCAGGTGGGTGCAGTCGAGCACATACCCCTGCCGCCATTTTGTAACTGCGGCGCAGACTTTCTTCCTGCGTCCCTATTAGGCTATAGGCTTGCCTTTCTCTGCTCAGTCAGTGCTGCATCAGTGCTCTGCTAGAGATTCGTCTGCAGGCTTGATAGAATTTGCGAAGGGAGGGATTTCAGATTAGAAAGTATTCAGGCCGTCGATCTCCCTGTCTATGACGAAGCCGAGACAGTATCGACGGCTGGAGTCCCTCGGGACGGGCGTGACAACGACTTCCTGTTTCCTTCGAACCTGCGCGGCACGCAACGAAAGTGACTGCAATTTGCCAGAATTGCAAGCACTAGGGAGAGAAAAGAGTCCTCCTTGATTGTTCTGAGAAGGGCGCCTGGCCCAGTGTTTGCGGGTCCAGAATTGGATCTTCTGCCAAGCCGTGCGTGCCGCTGAATTGGCCCGCATTGCAAAGCAGACTTGCAGGAACTACGGTTCATGCGCTGCTTTGCGCTAAGAGTCAGCTTGGAGAGGACACCAAGCACTTGCTGTAGGTGAGCTGCCCAGCATATATATATCATCCCGTGAGGGTCGCTTTTGAGACACGTATTTTCATTCTAACTGCTGCTTCTTCTTCTTTATTGCCCACTCATCACACAGACTCCTTTGAAATCGAGTCAAGCTGCGAGCACCTGTCAATCGACCAGTCTATGTTCAATGCCGGGCTTCCATTGCGCAGCTTTCTTAGGAATGCCACGCTGAGTGCAAGGTCAGTCGCAAAGCAACCAAACGATTTCATTCTGTCATTGACACCATCTCCTTTTCTGCTGCAGATTCCATAGCTCCGTTCTTTGGTTATAACACAGCAGACTGTTTAGAAGCACATGATTCCACATAGGCCACATGGCGTCCCATCTTGTCAGTCACGAGAACCTTGAACCAGCTGGTGTAGTTACAAGAACAGAAATGCTGAAGGCAGGTGCAGCAGGTTGCTCTCCAAGTCCTGAGAGAGTCCCCCTGCAGAAAGTCCCCTCCAACCTTGAGATCGCCCTTGCTGAATCAGGGAACAACGACGGGGGATACGCTATGTTGACTGGGATTGTAAACATGCCGGGGCAATCTGATCATTTTGTGCCAGAATGCGTCACTTCAGAAGCAGGACGGGCAGAGGATGCAGTGTCACCAACCGAGCGCGCTGATGACACGGGAGACAGCATTCACGACTCAGCGAATGGAGTCCTGAGCGATGGCAGCATTGCAGAAGAGCGCGAAATTGTCCCAAGTGAAGCAGGGGAGGCTGCCAGGCAAGGGCTAGGAAAAGCAAAAAGAGTGCTCTGGTTGTCAAATGCGCAGACAGAAGAGGGTGTTCAAAGTGAGGTGCCAACGAGAGCACTCAAAGCGGGGGCCAGGCGGGTGGAGTGCAGCGCAGGAGAAGAACTAGAGGGGGGGGAAGATGGTGCAGAGGCAGAGCAGGAGAAAGAGCCGCTGGCGTGGTTCCCAAGGGCCAAGAAGGACTCCTTTCTGGAGCGCAAGATCAAGAAGATGCAGGTGAGTGGGCTCTTATCCGAACAGAAGATGATGCTGCTGTGGGTAGTACAGAGTGGTGAGCAGATGCTGACGCAGTGATGATGTTGTTTTGAGAAGCAAGCACAGGTTGGAACCAAAAGGAATGAGTTTTAGCTTTGGACATCTGAATAGTACACCTGGAAGGTGGGCACAAATGCTGAGGTAGTGCTTTGTGGCAGGATTTCTCCGATTGCCCTTTGCCCAATCAGATATCTGAGCCTTTCTCCCATAGTGAAGTGAGTACTGGAAGGCTTGTCTCCTGAAGATCCATGCACCAGACAGAATCAGTGCCACTCAGCGGATACGCATGAGAAAGGAGATCGTAATACACTACTTCTACAATCTATCTCTATAGATGCACCGGAGGAAGGCCCCAACTTAGAAGTTAGAAGCAGAACCCAGTATTCAGCACATTCGATATTTGGGTTTGATGTCCTCCTTTGCTGTCTTCCTGGTAGCAATTCTCCAAGGAAGACATGCTTGTCAAGCACAAAGATTGTCACGTAGTTAGAGTGGAGGAGATTTGTAAATAGGCGTACTTGGATCACATATGCCAGATTGGAAAACCAAGCATGTTCCGGTCAACAAGCAAAGTAACCGATGAACCTAACCATCCAGTCGCGCGTAATCAAGTGGGGGAAATGGGTAGACAGGTGTAGTTGGACCCCAAGTGCATGGTTGGAGACCCAAGCAGGTTCCGGTTGCCATTTAACCTAACCATTCTCATGACCTCATCCTTTGCACAGGAGAGCGAGGGCCCGAAGGAGCACCTGGGCGAGGCGTTTGTCAAGAAGATGTCGCGGGTGGAGCGGGAGAAGGCGGCAGCTGCCACAGCAGCAGAGGCGGCACTGGCGGCAAAGAAGGCCGCACTGGTGGAAGTTAGCTGGTGTCGCATCCTCGAGGCTGCGAGGTAAGCTCCTGTTCAAATATATCCTCTTACGTAGTTGTGTTGGACTGACGACATCTGAGGGCTCGCAAATGTTTTCTTCACAAAGCTCCCGCTGGTGGAGATCAGCTGGTGCCGCATCCCTGACTAAAATGAATCTCATACCTAGTTGTTTAGGGGGTATGAAGTATGAGAGCTTGGCGATCGTTCTATCCCAAAAGCTGGCACTGGTGGAGGTCTGCTGATACCGCATTCTGAAGGCAGCAAGGTAAGCTAGACAAACTTGGTAGGGAGACCCTTCTCTAGTGGGTGCTGTGGTCTGACCCTTGAAGCGAAAGTTTGCTGACGATCTCTCACGTGTTGAAAGATGCTGATCTTGATTTTCGGCATCTCTAATCGCTGCCCCTAAGAAAAAGTAGTCTGAGCCCAGGAGTCTTCTAAGCCCAGTTTCGTAAGAGGACCGAAGTCTAAGGCGAGGGGGGATCATATACTCTCAAAGTACTCGTTGAGTTGTCAACCGTGTTGAGAAAATCGCTGCTTCCAGTAGTTTCGCCTGTGAAAAGCTGACAGGTGGCAGGTCACGCTCGCTGCGCTTTGGTTTGACAGGCTCGGGCTCAGATTTGCAGGTTGCGCAAGAACTTACATCCAACAACCACCAAGGGTTTTCTCTATTTTCCGAAGAAGCTGCCTTCCATCTCTTCAATCTGCAGGTGGATGAACGCCTTATTGTAATAAATTGCCCAGTCATTTGTGGTGTCAGAATCGAATATCGCTTGCGACGCTGCCGCCATCCGCGCTCAAGCTGCCGAGTCCCGCATCCAAAACAGCTTTCTGATTGGACTGTTTTAATAAAAGCCTCTCATACCCCGCTCTGCAGCATCCCCTGCGACGCCGGTGCCGTCTGCGCCCGAGCCGCCGAGTCCTGCGCGTCCGAAACAGCTCGTTTGAACTGTACATAAACCTAGCGCATTGTCCGATTTGCAGCATCCCCTGTGACGCCGCCGCCGTCCGCGCCCGAGCCGCCGAATCCCGCGCGTCCGAAACGGCGTCCGCCGCTGCGGCCCTCGGGGTGGTCCTCTCCCCCGCCGCGTCCGGGCGGCCCCACTCCGCTGCCCCCAAAACCGCCGCCAGGGGCTACCGCGACGTCATCTTCGCGAGCACGGCGTCAGAGGCCGACGTCGAGCGGGAGGTGGTCGGCGCGGTGAAGAGCGCGCTCCGGCGGGCGGAGCTGACGTCAGCGGGGGAGGGCGAGCTGCCGGGGGCTGAGAACGGGCCGGAGATGACGTCAGCGGCGCTGGAAGGGGCCGAAGAACCAGAAACTTTGGCGGGGGAGGCAACCGGAGATGGGCAACAATCAGCGGAAGCGGGAGGGAACGGTACACCAGCGTCTCCCAGCACCCCAGTCACCGGAACTGTTCCCCGAGCTGCCCCTCCGGTCGATTCTGACGTCAGCCCCTTCGAGAAGAATGGCGGGGTGACGTCATACATCCCGGGGAAGTCCCCCGGGGCGAAAGCTGGGGGCGAAGCTGAGCCCCGCAGCCCGCCGAAAGCCAAGACCGGTTCTCGCTTCGGGGGGCTGCTCATGGCGTGCATTTCGCCCCGGGGAAAAGACAACGAAGACAGCGAAGGGGAGGATTCTAGCTCCGAGGAAGAGGGAGAGGATAACGGGCTCCTTGGGAAAGATGCTCTGAAGAAGGACGGAGTGTCTGCTTCTGGTTTTGCGGGCGAAGATGAGGGATTGGCGAAAGACGGGGCGGGCACATGGAAGGAGGTGCCGCTTGCTGCCGATTTCTCCCCAGGGAGCTCAAGCGGGCGTCCGCGCAAGGCAGCGACCCGTTACTCGAGCGCCCTCGAAGCGTCCGATTCGGACGACGAGGGGGGACACGTGGCGTTCTCCCCGAGCAGGTCCCTGGCCTTTGCTTCTCCCGGTAAAGTGCACGATTCCGCTCGGGAGCAACCGGAACCGGATTTGGAGGGTGCCCAGAAGGCAGCTTCGCCCGGAGAAGAGGTCACCGGGGGCGGGACGACTAGACAGGGAGAAAAGAGCGTGGAAGAACTGGTCGAGGCGATGGTGGGTCGTTTGGCGGGCCTGTCGGCGGAGCAGAGGGCCGCGGTCGGCAGCGTGGTTGCGACGAGAGGGTTTGGAGGGTTTATGGAGAGCAGCCCCTTGACAAGCAGGTAAATGCAGCTTGACGAGATGCTTGATGCTTTTCAAATACGCACGTTCTTTAAAAATCGTCGGGTGCAGAGAGTGCATTTAAATCGCCTCCGACTCGACGCACCGTTGGTATGTGTGGACTATGTTGAACAACCGTTTAAGCCACGTACGTAAAGCTGTGCTCGTCGGAAGACTTGTCAGGACTGCGTGGCACACTCTTTGGTCATTTCATGGTGACGTCACTGACAACCGAGTGGGAAAGAGAATCGTTCTCTTTTTTCCTGATTGCCAGTCATTATCATCTGGAACTTTGTTGCTCGCTGAGCATGTTGATGTGAAGCACCGGGCTGGCTGGATATCTGCAGACCCCGTTTCGCCGAGCTGTGGTTCGAGAACGAGAGGTCGGAAACCGTTTACGGCTTTCTTCTGCGCCTAAGAGGCCGTCGTGGGACTGCTTCTCCGATAGCAAAAACATAGCAGGCTTTAATCTGTCGAAAGACTTCTGATAAACGCGTGGTTACATTTTCGGACAAATTTGTGTGCAGTTTGTCTCCGTTGCAAACGCAGCAGACTCTCTGTGCCGACGCCGTCAAAAGTCATAGTACGCGTATCGCTGGAGAATGCACCGGCACCAGTTCTCAGTGCCTAGGTCAGCTCAAAAGACAGCAGCGGCACTCTTCCTTACAGAAATCTCCTAAATACTTCAGAACCGCACCTCCCTCGTTTCTGCCGATACACCATCTCTTGCAAGTGACGACCTTACGCCCCTTCCTAACATGGGCGTCGATCGGGCAGTCACAGCTTTACTAGACTACTGGCAACCAACGACCTTAAATCCAACGACTCTTACACTTGCAGAAGTGCCGATCAATTGGTCACGAAATCATCGTACCAGTCGCTCCGCGTTGATGAGAGTTGCTGAACCGCCTCCTTCACCCCCTTGTGCAGACTGGCCGGCATCACCTCTCCCCAGAAGCCCAGCGGTCTCGGAGACGACTTCCTCATCAAGCGGTCCAAGCTCGAGGTTGCAAAGGACGAAGCCACAGCAGCCGCGAAAACCGCCACCGCTAACCCGCCCAAAATGGGGTCATTTCTGCCGAGCTTGAAGGTTTCAGAACCGGGTTTGGATCAGATCCTGGTCAAGCGGCTCTCCAAACTTGAGCTCGCAAAAGCCGCTTCCAAGGCGGAGGCTGAGAAGAACGCGCCAGCAAACGTGGTGAAAAAGGAGAACGCAGGTCAGAGTGGGTTAGCAGAACCGGGGCTTGACCAGGTTTTGGTCAAGAGAATGTCCAAACTGGAGATGGCGAAAGCAGAGGCGGTTGCAGCTTCGAAAGCAGAGTCCGAGAGAGGAGCCCCTGCCAACCGGGCAAAAAGGAACACCGCCGGTCAGGATGGGTTAGCGGAACCGGGTCTTGACCAGGTTCTGGTTAAGCGTATGTCCAAGTTGGAGAAAGCAAAAGCGGACGCGGCAGAGGCGGCGAAGGCAGATTCTGAGCAAGACGGGAAGGTGGTCAAGGGGCGGGTTGAGGTAACCCAAAACGGAACCAACTCGGACTTCGGACGTGACCTGGTGAAGCACGTGTCCAAGCTGGAGCGAGCGAAGGCAGATGCCGCTGCCGCTGCGAAGCTGGAGTTAAGCGGATCCGCCGGAAGGAAGAACGGAACAGCGCCCGGAACGGAACCGGAGCTGGGGCTGGGTCAGGTGCTGGTGAAGCGGCTGTCGAAGTTGGAGCAGGCAAAAGCGGACGCCGTCGCCGCAGCGCAATCGGCCCCTGCGACCCCCGGCAAACCCGCAAAATTAATCGTTGACCCTAACCCTCATGCCGGCGGTCTCGGCGACATGGTTAAGCGGCCCTCGCGACTAGAGCGGGAAAAAGAGGCGGCGCGAAAAGCGGCGGAGAGCGCGGACGACCTGACGCCGACGACGGTTCTCTCGAGAGGGTTTAAGGATGAGGGTTTGGGCGCGACCGGGGAAGGGTTTGGCCAGGGTTTCGTGAAGAAGATGAGCCGGCTTGAGCGCGAGAAGGCGGCCGCGCAGGAGCAGGGTTTGGGGGTTTCGGCGGCCGCGAGAGCCGAGCGCCCGAAGCAGGACGCTGCCGCGTGGGAGGGGCAAGGGCTGGGAACGCTGAAGAAGCACATGTCGAGACTTGAACGGGAAAAGGTGAGGTTAACGGACGGCTGACTCTTCGTATAGATTAGAAATGATTAATGATGTTGAGCTCTGAATGCTTTGCGGCGGAGAATTGAGCGGGAGAGTATCAAGGTCAGGGATGGCAGAGAACGGCCAAGCCGATCGGGCAACATTGCTTCGAGGAAAACCAGCTTTTGTGTCCGATAAGGATGCTTTCAATGTTCGAAATGCGTGGTACAGCATTCAAATGCATCGGTTCTCGCAGTCAAATAAGCTGGGATGGCCCTGCTGCGCTGCTAATGCTGGAGCGCGAAGGGATAGGCCCGTCGTCTTCTCTAACATTTGGCGTATTTGTGTTGATTGACAAACGGGTTGTGCGGAATGGAAGGGATTGCGTCTTGGAGTGTACGCGCACTGTGGCACTGGCTGACTCTCCACTTCCCTCGCTTTTCGGGGGTAGAGTAGCGGGCTCCTTCAGTCTTAACTCACCTTTCAGAGCAGTGGGATTTCTTTCTATGCTTATCGGCCTTCCGTGGTTGCTGCAGCTGGCCTGGAAGGACGCAGAGGAAGCCGCAAAAGCTCACTGATAAACGTGTTTCGTCGCCGTACTCTGGACTGAATCATTGAAATCGTCAATGCTTTGGGGTACTGTCTGCTCAGAAAGGTCGAAGACTTTTAAGTTCTAACATCTCTTGCAAGCAGACAAGCAGGCTCTATAAAAGTTCCATGTCTGATAAAATTCAAGATCCATACTCAGTCTGAGTGCCGAATTCCGCAATGCAATCAGGGCCCACTGCCGGGAGCAGCATGCTCCAACGGGTGTTTTGTTATTAAATGGAGAAAGACTGCAAATCTACCTGATGGATACACTGTCATGCATGTAGGCCGCCAGAAAATATATCCATCAGTATTTGTACTCTTGTCAATCACTTGCACATCTGCACATGGCCGGCCTGCAATGTTGGCCGTCTGATGACTTGACCGTCCATGGGCCGGGGCGGCTGCTTCGGAGGCGTTTGCAATACCATATGTGCACTCAGGCTTGCATAACGCCCTCCTATACCATTTAGCTGGCCAGAAGTCCCACTCAAGTGCGCTTGGCTGCGGGTATAGGTGTATATTAATTTCGAGTACAGTGCCAGAATTTTACAAATTGAATCACAGGCCCCCGGATCATGTCCGACCGCATGGCAATCAAGCTTAGTTAAGGCGCACAACATGCATGGTATATGCCATGCAGGCTCGATCCTTGTGCACACTGTGACCGTCAGATCCGACATGCGCGTGGCATCACCGTGGCACGTACGTGATGTTCACTCAATGCTGGACGGTGATGCATGGCGCCCCCGCTGCATGGCATAGCTGAACGGATCGAAGTGGAATATTAGCACCACGGCACGGCAATCAAGGGCCGTCAGTCGAGATTTGACCAGCATACATCATTTATGAAGAAGTAAGCTTCGTAGCTACAATTTATCTTGATTCTGCAGCCTTGCCAAGCAAGATGGCAAATATGTAAGTTTTCCATATCTACAACGAGGCAAGTGTCGAATGTGCTGGAGAGCTTCGTGGTTCTATCCATTATAGCCACAGTTGTTTATAATGGCATCGATATATTGTGCTAGCCCGCCTTGCTTAGTCCTACGGGCCTGTCATCAATTGCCTTTGACTGAAAAACCCTTACATAAGTTAAAAAATCCAGACTCACAGATTTCTCAATCCACAAATATTGATCGACTTTATATATTGCACCATGCCAAGCTTCGCCAGCGCCCCCGCCGCCGGCTCCCGTACTGCCTCATTGTCGCTGGCCATCAGCGCTCGGAGCTTTTGCATGCTCCCCGGCACCGCGACTATGGCCCTCTTGTTTGTCTCGTCGGCCGCCAAATTCCCGAGCGCCGACGCAGCTTGTCCCTGAACGCCCTCTCTCTGGCTTCCCAGCAAGGCAACCAGCATTTCCAAGCTTTCCGAGATTACCCCTATGGACCTTTGGTTCGCCACGTAATCGACCGCCAGACTATTGAGCGCCGTCGCCGCAAAGCCTTGCACGACCTCGTTTCCACTTTCCAGCAGGAAGACCAGCGTGTGCAGGCTCCCCGGCACTGCAGCTATGGCCCTCTGGTTCGCCGCGTCGGCCGCCAGGTTCACGAGCGCCCTCGCCGCTTTCTCTTGCACGCCCTCGCTCTAGCTCTCCAGCAGACCGACCAGCTTCTGTAGGCTCCCCGGCACTGCGGCTATGGCCTTCTTGCTCGCCTCGTCGACCGCCAGGTTCACGAGCGCCCCCGCCGCTTTCTTTGCACGCCCTCGTTTCCACTTTCCAGCAAGGCAACCAGCTTCTGCAGGCTCCCCGGCACCGCAGCAATGGCCCTCTTGTTTACCAGTGCACCGCCCGCCAAGTTCTGGAGGGCCCCTGCCGCTCTTTCTTGCAAGTCCTCGCTCCCGCTGTCAAGCAGGCCCACCAGCTTCTCTAGGCTCCCCGGCACCGCTGCTATGGCCCTCCTGTTCGCCGTGTCGAACGCCAGGCTCGAGAGCGCCGCCACCGCAGATTGTCGCACGTCCTTGTTTCCGCTGTCCAGAAGACCCACCAACTTACGCAGGCTGCCCGGAACTTCTGCCATGGCCCTCTTGATCACCGCGTTGCATGCCAGATTCCGGAGCGCAGCCGCCGCAGATTGTTGCACGTCCTCGCTCCCGCTTCCTAGGAGGCCCACCAGCTTCTCCAGGCTCCCCGGCACCGCGGCTATGGCCGTTCTGTTGGCCGCTTCAACCGCCAGGTTGCAAAGTGCACTTGCTGCTTTATTATTGCACGCCCTCGCTCTCGCTGTCCAGCAGGCCCACCAGCTTCTGCAGGCTCCCTGGCATCGCTCCAATGGCCCTCTGGTTAGCCGCATCAACCGCCAGGTTCTCGAGCTGTTGTAGGGTTTCTAACAAGAGAGGGGGATCATAGGTGTGTAAATCATGGACAAGCCTTGCGATTGTATTAGATGGCAGATCCTCGTCAGTCATTCTGTCCCCATTACTTGAAGAAAACCGTAATGTGCTGGCAGGCGTGACGGGGGTTCTTGCTGATTGGTTGGATGACTGCCAATCAGCAATCTCAGCCCTCAGGTCCAGTACCCTAATCAGAATTTTGGGGTCGATGGGAATTTACGGGGCACGTGTCATGATCCTTGAGCCAGCGCTCGATTGCACTCCTCTCATAGACGCGTCCGGAGGTCACAATGACCGGGTCTGACATAATGTCCTGGGTCAGGGGGCACAAGAATCTTTCTGGGGGTGCCGGAGGCTCCAGAGTCGTCTGCGTTGTCGTGGAGATAAGCTCTGCAATCTGCCTCAGATACTCCTCCTCCGACGCCAGTTTCTGCGCTGCCAGCATCTGCTGTTCCTCTCCCATGATGCCAACTAGCCTGAGCATCTGATCCCTCTCAGCATTGTTTGCTGACACTTCCTCTCGAAAAGCTGCCAACTCTCTTTCCGAGAAAACTCCCTGCCTTCTGAGCTCTTGGATGGTCTCCACTACCGCATTGGTCTCCTCGATCTCGATTCCTGAGGCAGCCTCAGAAATCCCGTCAGCCACCCTTTCTTCAACACTTAGAGCCCCGTACGTGCGGACGTCTGCTCTCAATCTCTTCAAATGCGGCTGGCTCGCACGAGGAATGCTATTGAAGAAATTGTAGTCCCCCAGACAGGCTGAGATGGAGGTGTTGACATCTGTTATGTCATCTTGGATGGCCCTGTAGTTGATAACCCTATACACGCGGCCCCCGCCGCACTTTTGGAGCACCTCGTATGCTTTCACGAGATGCTCCTGCAGTTGTTCCAAAGCTCCGGCGGCAGTCTGCTGAATGGGACCGCTCTCAATTACGTCATTCAGATACTCCATTAGGAGTTCGCACCTCCGGACCAATTCCACACTTTTTCGTTTGTGAAATTGAAGGCCTTCACGGAGCTTTATGATCTCTTTTACCAGAGCGACACACCCCTTAAGGCAGGATAGAGCAGCGGTCGCTGACATTGGTTCCATCGTCCAAATTCAAAGGTCAAGCTGTTCCCCTTCAACCCTTCAGGGGCGCTGTGAATCTGCAAAACACCACGTATTGAATTTGTAGGAATGTAGAGAGGGGGGGAAGAAGGGGATCATCCACCAGGCACTGCATCCACCGGCCTGGCCCATGGCCAGCTATTGAATTTTAAGCGCGCGCTGCGCCCAGAATCGAGTTTTCCGGTCGTCTACCGGAACAGCGGAACCACCGGAAATCTCACCTCGGAAATGCTCCTGTCGAATTGGCGCACGTCTGAGGCGCGTTCCCATTGGGAGATTGGGGCAAACAGTTTGGCCCCAGTCTACCGCAATCGATTCGACATGCAGAGATGCAGTGCGCGGTACGGAGCTGCTCAATTACCCTTTGGGCCTTTCGATCGAAAAGCTAGCCCAAGATGCGCCATTGCCCAGGCTTCAAGTTGACGGCCCAGTGAAGGAAGAAGGCGATGTTGCCGTCTCGCCGGAACTAAAGCACTGACTGAGCGGTTGCATTTGGACGTTGAAGGAAACGAGGAATTCAAACCCCTTCCCTAAAGTATTTCGTCGACTGAAGAATCTCGGCAACCGGCCCTCCGACAATAATGTGCTGACATCCTGCATAACCTCAATATCATTGAGTGGCGGCTCGTTGAAGGATTGACGGCAAGCCTGGCTCAGTGGCAGCTAGTGGGATGATCGTACTTAAACACACGTTTTCATGGGCGAGTTTGCTTTCCCAAAAAGGTAGCTCGGGACAGACTAAGTAAAGAGACTAGTAGCTTGATGTATTGCTGTGGTGATTCGTCCTCCCAACTCTCCTGCATGTGCACGGCGGCCCCATGAGGGCCGAAGGGCCTGGCGGGACCGAACAAGAAAGAAGAAGTTCGTTTCATATCTGCGCCGGGGTCAGAAGATATAAAGATAAGTCGAACCGGGGTCGAACCTTGCGATCCAATACCTAATCGGAAGTATCGGATGCCAGACTACTGCAGGCCCCAAGATTCACTGTGCCAAGAAATCGTGACAGTTACCTCCAGGTCCGAGTACGTACTCCCCCTACAATCGCCAGCATAAGTATATGGACTCGAGCTTAAGTTTGCTGGTGCAGGATGAGGGCAGGATGTAGACATGTCATCAGCCGTATGCCTTCAGAATATGCACAAGCGTTGTAAGATTCGAAGTGCTGCACATCAGCCTTGTGATGCGAATTGCGCAGACCACAGTAGTATCGGACTAAGCTTGCTCCATTTGTTCGTCATGAGCAAATCGTCAAGGAGCGGGCCGCAATGGTGCACACTGAGTTTTAAAAGTCGAGACTTTTTCAGAGTGGAAGAATGATTCCAGCTTGAACAATACTGCATCTTCCTTCTCTCGCTAGCTCTTCGTTTCTCCACCACCGAAGTTGCAATGCACTAGGTACTGGAATGGTTGCGTGGTCGAACCAACCTCGACAAATTACCCTCGCCTCTATCACTATATTTCTCCCGTTTGATATATATGCGCGCGCGCGCAAGACGGATCCTGGCTCAGTTTGTGGAGCTTCCGGCCAGGGCCTTCAAACCGAAATGTTGTTGAGGTGCACTTTTGAGTCGTTGCGGCTCGATAATGACACTTAACCGTACAAACAGGGACCAGCCTTTCAAGAATGTGCGAACTAAGAATCGGATTTCGACACCTACAATTGGGCTTGATCTTGGTTCGGTCGGGCTGCCGGCGAGACAACCAGTCTCCAGCGGTACGTGGCGGCCCAGCCTGCATTGAGCGGGCAGAGTCCACACTGACTGTTTGCGCATCATATTCGACTCGGGTCAGGACAAACTTGTGTTCATACATGGCAGTCGTGCGTGATTCGTGCCATGATACATACTGAAAGTATTCGATTCGGCAGCTTGTCAACTCTTGGCAGGCGAGTCCATCCAGATCATACAAACTTTACCAAGAACCTGGTCCAATATTGACGTACCTCTATCATCACTATCAGTATTATGTACACTATTCTGTACTCATGACTGTTTATTAACCGCAACACGTGAAGATCCACTTTCCTCTAATACAACATCAGACGAACTCGGCGCGGCTGCTGACGACTTCTCATCAGACTCAGCTGCTGCAAAGAAGGGGGTGTCACCATCCCAGTACTGATAAGCACCGTAGACTGCGCCTCCGAGTATGCACAATCCAACAGTTCCGCCCAGCAGACCTATGGTCCACGCCCGCCGCCTTTGGTATCGTCTCCGGGCCTCCCGTTTCTTTTCTGCACATCATGAAGGACCGAGTTAGGCACCGAAAACGCAGCCAAAATGCACCCAAAACCTTAGGTTAACGAGGAGCTCGGACCTTTTCCATGAAGACACGTTGCTCCCTGCCTTTTGTACTTTCGAAGCACGAAACTCGCTGCGTTTAGTCCTTCTTGGAGACTGCCGTAGGCAGACAGCCAGAACGGAGAACAGACACGTCGCCCTTTGTCGTCTTGACAACAAGACACGGCGTCCCAGGATGGAGAAGATTGCCCTTGGCTTCGGAAATAGAAGAGCACCGTACCAATATCCGGTCAGAGCTAAATGCTGCTGAGCGAAAGGTTCGATCGACAAGCAGCGCTACACTATTGGAGAGCATCCGATTCGATGACAACGGCATGCTTGTTGAACCAGTTACCAGCAAATCGTATGTCCAGCAGTCCTAACAGCAGTACCACGTTGAACTGGCTCCAGAACGTCTGACTTTCAGAACAAACAACTCGTGTAACGCTCGAACAACGGGTGATTGAGTAAAGAGTTAGGAAAGACAGGCTCCAGATTCGTCTGTAACTACGTCAGAATCGACATGGGCCCAGTCCTCCCCACGTCAGCAACGCTCCCCAGATCGCAATCGGACACAAGCGGAAATCTACGTGTTCGTTTCCGTCAATCGTTCCACCGCAAACCTGCGAGACAATCTCAAGAAGGAAAATGGCTCGAGAATTAATTTAACACGCAACCACTCACCCTTTGCCTCCTCTCTTTGCACCCGGTACTCCTCGTTGACCCGGTCCCAGTAGACCAGCTTCTCCTTCAACCGCGCAATCTCTGAGTCCTTCTTCGCGAGCGCCTCCCTCAGGCCCCCCTCTGCAAGTGCGCTGTCCTTCCCCTCCGATAAAGATGACGCAAACCCCGCCTTCGGGGCCCCCGACGGCCCAGCCTGCGCTTCAGGGGGGACCTGACCCCCCTCCCCGTTCACCCCTGCTTCCGTACCTGGATTCGTTGCTGAGCCGC
The DNA here is from genome assembly GCA_000708835.1 of Klebsormidium nitens. NCBI lineage: Eukaryota > Viridiplantae > Streptophyta > Klebsormidiophyceae > Klebsormidiales > Klebsormidiaceae > Klebsormidium > Klebsormidium nitens. Next base: position 106,490 of record DF237178.1, on the reverse strand, counting down.
CGTCTAGCATTCCCAGCTCGCTGGACGACTCCGGTGGATCCGCATTCTGGTCGGTTGGGACTTCTGGCCCCGCAGAGCCACCCCCCATCTCGCAATCTCCGTCGCCGCTCTCACCAGCCTTTTTTGCGTCCTCAACCACCTCCGCTCCTTCAAGATCCGTTCTCTCCAACAAAATGTGAGCACCTTCCGCAGGCTTATCAAGACCCTCCGCCTGCTTATCTGCAGCGCCTTCACTGTCCTCCGTCGCTTTCCTAATGTCTCCCTGCGAACTAATCACAGCAGCTTCCGAGGGGTTGTCAATTTCATCTCCCAATGGCGTTTCCACAGTACCTTCCGAGAGACTACCAGTGGCACCTTCCGTGGGGTTCTCCGCCGCACCTTGCACTGTCTGAGACTGCTCCAACCGCCTCAGAAGTTCGTTGCGCTCCGCTTGGAGCGCCGCGAGCGCTTCTTGGGCGAGAACGCGCGTGCGGATTTCCTGCTGCAGGCGCTCCCGCAGGCCCAGGCTGTCGTCGGGCTGCGTGCTGATGTCAGATGCGGCTGCGGCCAAAGATGTGTTGACATCAGGCTGACATCAGCGGGCAGAATGCAATAAATTAGCTTCACTTTGGGTTGGCAGGATGGAAGCAGGCCCAGGCTGCCGCCAGCCACGTGCTTACGTCAGATGCCGCTACTAGGGCAGAAGGAGCTAACATCAGGCTGACGTCAGGGGATAATGCGAGGGGTTAGCAATGAAATCGGTGGAAAATAAACCAAAGGCATCCAAGCAGGAGGCGGGCTGGCTCACGCGACGGCACTTGAAAAATTCTTGTCAGGCTGACATAAGAGAACATTGCGAGAACAGATTACGTTTTGCAGGAGAAGGAGCATAAAGCCACAGATCTTGTTGTGGCCTCTGTCATCAGGTGGAACCTCTTTCCCCCTTTAGGGCTGCAAGGGAGACAGAACGATGATGTGATTGAAATGCAAAGGCAATCAAGGTCAAACGAATTAAGTTGCGGAGAGAGGTAAAGTAGACCGGGTTGACGTTAGAGGTTGCGGTACTGTTAGAATGTAGATAACAGTCCCATATAGGCTGAACCTGTAATCTTTAGAAATGTGTTGTGGGACAGGCGAATGACATCAAGTGAAGCGGCTCTAGCTCGCTGCTGGTTTCTATTAAAAGGAAGTGAAAGCTGGTTGACCAGAGTGATTGACCAGACACCTTTGGACTCCGCTAACCGACTTGAATCACACTCTGGCCACTCAAACAAGCAACACCAAAACACCAACACCACTCAGGGTCTATGATAAGAAGCAATCTCCACGTTTCCTGATAGTCGTGTAGACCAGAGATCGATTGACGAAAAAGTGGCAGTCGCTAAAGCGGGGGCTCAACAAAGATACATTTTACAGATTACCAAACACCAACCAGCCTAAGTCAGCTCCCAAAGTACCTTTAAACAATACCCTACGTCCTGGAGCCATTGGAGCAGTGGCCGCCACCTTCCAGAGTGCAGCAGTTTAAGTTCATCAGACGGCCAAGATTTCGTCATGTGCAGCCACTCTGTCTGCTACTTGACCACCTGTGTGATTTACTTTGCAATAAGAACAGAGCTTGGTCCAACTCAGCAATCACTCATGTGACTGTTTACAAAACTGATCACCTTCATTTACCCCAAGATCTGGAAAGACTAAAAGTACACCCTGTGACCAACAAGGAGGAATGGAACTCCCAGAACACGTCGCTGTGTGCCGGATGATTCAGTGATCTGAAAAGATGTCAGCGGTAAGCTTACATTCCAAGGCCTCCTCGGCATCAAAGAATTCCATACTCATGGCCAGGCTCCGCTGATCCATTGATCCCCCATCCAAGGAAGAGCGCTCTTGCACAGACGGGTCCCCGCTGTTTTCATCAACCACTCCCTCAGAACTCGTCGCAACGTCATCCCCTTCGACCAACCTCTGCAAAGTGCCCCCCTCAACAGATGACTGGTTCTGGGCCCGCTTTCTAAAAGGTGAACCAGTCCACCCGCGCCGCTTAGCTGGAGACTTGGCCTCCGGAGTTGATTGCTTATCCATTGTAGACTGGACTCCTTTGCGGTCTTGGGAAAGTAGGCCGGTGTCTTTGAGATCCTTGTCAGAACTTCCTACTAAAAAGCTGGCGCGCGCCGGGGATCCAAAGAAAGCGGACATCGCTGGGCACTAGTGCGTGCCGTCCTCAAGCAACCAAGCGCCATACAGCGGAAGTCTTGGCGGCTGCTACCTACTTTAAGTTTAGCCTTCTTTTCCAGAGCTTGGGAATGAATGCGAATTTATGCTCTGCAAACGAGAGAATTGTCAGATCTCGATCGGAGACGGCAATATAGCCTGGCAGGCCCAGGCTGTTGGCGGGCGGAACTCTGCACAGCGGAATCCGGAAGGTCGCGTATCGCTCGAACATCCCGGTGTACACGGACCGCCCGGGGATCGAAGTCGCGCAGTTGAACGCCCGGTGCGGCGCGGCCGGTGACTAATCCTTGGACTCGGGACGGTTGATGTCGGTCGCCCAAATCACTGTCCGTGTCCGTGTCCGATCCTCCCGTCCGCGGATTGACGGAGCGCGGAGCCGGAATCCTCGCTCATTCAGAGTACCATGCAAGCCTGAAGCCTCTAAATGACTCTATGGTTGAAGCCTGCTGCCTACGACAATTAGAGAGGTTTGATCGAGCAGGCTTGTACGGTTCTCCGGGGGCTGTGTACTATCGCCCTCGCTGCGCCGTTCTATGAGCTAAACATTCGAATGTTTTTCGAAGATCCTGCCTCATCTTCCAACTTTGCTTCTAATTTGGTTGTGCTTTCATCAACCGAGCAGATTTTGGGATCCTCTCGTTAATATGAGAACTGTATAAGAGAACACACCAAGTGCGCCGGAGCCAACGTTGATCGGACTTGTCAATCACTTGTGTTGTACGCACGAATTGGTATACGCTTTTTGAAATTAGATGCAAGCTCCTTTGTGATCAAACATGCAGACCGGGTTTGAAGACCACTGTGCAGCAATGCTTTCACAGCGTCGAATTTCCTCTGATCGAAACGAGTCTGGCCGCTCGTGCAACCAAAGAATGTCCAGAAACATAATCACGATTGGGTGTGGATTCGAATGAAAAGTTCAGCAATTCGAGTGCGACCCAGAAAAGACATCTCAGCACGACAACCTTCAGCAGGTGCAGGTTTAAGATCACACCGGATCGAATTTGCATGAAATTCGGGGTGCTCAATGTCGAAGCGGGATCATAACATCGCCGACCCTCGGGGTAGTAGTACGTCCCTGAGACTGTTCCCTCGGTTCTTTCTAGGGAACCCAAGTTTGCCGGGCGCTCGCTTTCACTGCCAGTGATCCGTCCTGGTCGTCAATAGCGGACCGTCCTTCATTTACCATCTTCTACTCGACAAAGATTCCATACTGCCCGTCTACAGACTCTCTTCTCCGCAGACCTTATTCGACAAATCGCCGCCGGTGGGAAATCACCGGGCGCCCCAGGCTGCCAGATTCGAAGCCCGGGGTCACAAAGAATGGTTCTGTACACGATACGACTGGTGACTATCCTGTTCGCTGACAATACCCAAACCCTGATGACGTCATCCTGGCGCGGCCGCGGCCGCGGCCGCGGTTGGGGAGGTCGCCTCGGCGACCTGGGAGTAGTGCGCGGCCATGTCGTTGAGCTCCTGGTTGGTGCGCTCCAGGATCTGCATCCGCTCGAACAGCGACCCGATGCACGCCCTGCGAAACGGAAACGGAACGGTGCCTCCGTTAGCTCGGTGGCGATCGAGAAAGGGATGCGCACGTTGGGCGCACGTTCGACGTACTCTTACGAAAGGATTGGAAACGTGCATATGTTTTTGGGGGCTCTACCGTTTGCACAGGCTCCCTGATAGTACCAAGTGCGTGCTTCGCACAGAGGACTTACATAAACTTGGGACAGCTCATCTTCGAGAGGAGAGCCCATATGAAATATCAGCTCTAACGACGCAAAAGAGCCAAACCCCGATCGCTCATGAATGATTGAGAAGCGTGCGAGTTGTCTCGTGGCATTTCGAAGAGAATGAAATGCATTTCATTCTCTTCGTTGCGTAGCGCTGTTGCCGAGTTGAACTGAGATTGGCGCCTCAAGGAGTTGTTTGGTGGCCCCCCCAGGGCTGGTGGGGTTAGGTGGGGGGTAAAGATTGGGGACGAGGGTTTGGATGGAGATTGAGTCGAGCAAAAAAAATCCTGGATTCAGGTCTTCTGTCTGGATACGGCATCTCCACATCCCCGAAATCTACGAACCATGAAACGAGTAGAATAACTGATTGAGGGAAACTCAAACTCACTCAATTTGTTGGTCGATTTGGTCCCGCTCGAGCAGCTCCCCCTCTAGTTTCATGATGTGCTGCTCCAGCAACTTCTTCTCAACGTACCTGCAAACCACGGAAGCAACCGTACTGAAGTCGTTCTCATTCTCAGAAATGTCTGGACAAGATTCTGGATGTTAGGTTTTCACCGCCATTCGCGTCAAAGCTGCTCTAAGTTCTGCCCAGTGGGAAGACAGGTTTCTTTCTTCGTAGTACTGCAGCCAGAAAGGGACGCGACACGACCCCCGAGCTCGATAATGAAGGCGATCAACCCTTCTCGATGGATTTGAAGAGGTTGTGTCACACGGCAATATGCATCCCTTAGTGAACACGACCGTTTGAAGATTAAGATTCCGACATTGCCTTCTAATTACACTCTGTAACGAGACTGGGATCAAAAACCCGAGACCGTTTGTTGTTTTCAACATGTCAACCTAGCAGAATAGGAAGCGCTGGTTTGTAAGCGGCGCCTTTTTGGGACAAAACCCCGCGCTCACCAGTCCGCGTTTTGCTGCTCCGTCTCGTACAGCCGCGCGTTGAACAGAGCGGTCTCCGTCTCGCGCTCCGCGGTCTCTTGCAGCAGTCGCTACAGAAAACAGGGGCCAAGAATTATCGTGAGCCGAAAATGGATTTGGTAACGGCCCGGATGAGACCAAAGTGCTAGGAGTCAAGGGAACCGCCCTGAATACCCGTTCCGCATGCTGACGAGGTTGGCTGCGAACGGTGCCTTTAATGGAACGGTGGAAGCGTTCCTTTCTCCGCGCTCGGCAGACTGGTCATGACTCGTCTCTTTCATACAGCTTCGAGACGTTATCTCTTCGAGATAACTTGTTGTTTGGCGTTCAGAAGGCAATCCCAACGGTCTAGATTGGACCTGAATAAGGTCAGCGAAGGCCTTCCTCGCTGTTCCCTATGAAGAAACCAATGTTGAGGCGGTTCTGCGCGTACCTTACTTCTTTACGGTGCCTTATACTTCTATACCGTAAATTGAAAGTGTTCAAAGTTCTCGGATAGTCTGGATGCTTGACGTCGTTCGGCAGTTCTGCGAACCTGAATCCGAAGGATCTGAAGACACGACGCATGAAAATTTCTACACATCACGCACAAACGGCAAGCCGACTTTCCCGCGTCCTTACCTCCCGCATGTCGGACAGCATCTTGGTGACCTCTTCATTTGCTCCCCCGCGCTTCTTGACCGCCTGCGTTTACAAACGAGAACATGATTCCGTACTCGATTCTCGGCTGGGTACAAGTTCCGCTAACCTCAGAGATCTTTCTCAAATTGGCCACAGAGCTTTCGCACCACTGGATCGAGTCACAGATTTGCCTCGATTGAAGAAAGACGAGCAACGCCTGTATAGACAACGAAAAGGGCTATTTGAGCGTCGCAATCCACGCTGCAATCTGATTAGGCTGTGGTCTGGCTATCCAGATCTGGGTTCCGCAAGACACCTCTCCACGTTACCCTCTTCAGAAGGACTCTTTGACTTTCAGTTGAGAATAAACCATAAACTCACCGCGGCCAGAACTGAGGCTTTCCGTTCGGTAACGACATTAATAAAGCAAGAGCATATTGGGCCGAAAGAATTTCATGCTTCACGCAGCGAACCTCTTCAATAAAGTCCTTCGAGCCATGCCGTTGCCGCCCCCTGTCTCTCGCTCAGGGTCTTCTTTCAGTATCTCGCGTGTCCAAAGCTTCGACTCGATTTGGCGCTTCCCTGAGGCTGTGCTCGACTCGAAGTGCGCAGCTGATACTATTTTCCCTTCAGTCTCCTCCAATTTCCGTTCACATCCTTCACTTTACATCTTTTTTCTTACGGTTCTTCCACTTACGTCTATCCGTGTGGTTAGTAGCCGCTGGTAATCTGCGCGCAGCTTCTTGTAGCTCTCCCCGTGATCCCCGGCGGGATTTGCGGTGTGCTTTCGGCCCCGAGTGGAAGGCTCCTCGTGCTTGCGCAGCCGCGCCTGGAGCTCCCCGATCAGTTCCTTCAACTGGGCGATCGTACGGTCCCTTTCCTGGAAAAAGGGACGTCGAAGTTTTCGTATCGTATCCAACAAAGTGGCGCTCAGGGCTTGAGAAAGATCTTGTCACCTCAGCAGACACATTTTGCAATCGGTTCCTTAAAGTGGCCGACCGCACGGTCCCTCTTCTGCGGAAGAACGGACGTCGAAGGGCTTGTATCGATTCAGTGGAGTCGCGTTCAGGTCTTCTAAAGGATCTGGTCGCGTCAGCAGACATCCTCACAGCGGGGCCGGAACTTCTTTCAGCTGGGCGATTGTAAAGTCCCTCTCCTACCGTAAGAGTGGACGTTGAAATCTTTTCCTGGATTCAGCGGATCGGATCAGCGCCCGCCCACAGAGCAACACTCGTCTTCGGCAAACCTCTCTACATTAGCAATGATGGTATCTCTTAGAATTCTCGATTGTTGACGGCTGAGCCATCAGTGGCTCAAACTCTCTGAGAAACCTAGTCACTTGCAATGGGCTATCCAATCAGGCCCGCTCACATCCCAAGCGGGGATCAAACAACTGATCATCCTTCAATTTAGAACCCCAGACGCAGAGTCCGGGCTACCTGGGAGCTTCCCTTCTTGTTTCTTTGAGACACCTTTGCCTTGCCCGCAAAGGTCCCCGTGTCAAAACAAACGTGGATATCAATCCATGTTCGGCTCACCTGCATCGCTCCCCTTGGCGAGTCCAGCTCCCCGGCCCGCTTTTTCTGTCCATACAGCTCCGTCTTGAGGACCCGGTTCTCTTTCTCCAGGGCCACATTTTTCCTGTACATCTGCACCATTCAACAGAGTCGAAAGCAACTTTCAAACTGCATTCCCGATGCCTATGGAGTTGAGGCGGCTTGAATCAGCGGCAACTCAAGATGGATACGTTGAACATCGGCCCGCTTTCGTTGCAACCTGAAAGAAGCGTTTTACCGTGCCCTTCTGCAATTAGCAGCTCAAAGATGTCTTGGAACAATCCCGCTTACGTCGGTTTTGTCCCATCTTAGGTCCGACCTAACGGAACAGGGCGAATGGTCAATATAAAAGGGTACTTTCTGAACCATCCCCACTACCCGTCAGCTGATGGTCCTTAACAGCGGTCTGCTTTTTTTCACGAAGTTGGCTCTCTCTTGCGAACCCTTGATGCCTTGAACTTTGCAGAGATTTCATTAGGAAGCAGAGATCAAGATTCTCAAGCGCACCAACAGATATGGCGGGCACTTCCCACCTTCCGCATGATTCCTCGAGCGACCTGCACCGCATGATCTTTCCTCGCCCCTAGTTGCTTCTTCTCATCTGCTTTCTTCTTCACCCTGCTCGCATACGCTGCGGCCGCTCCTCCTCTCCGTGCTGACCTCACCTCCCCTCTGGGAGCCCGTCCAGATGACATCACACCGTTCACCCCGTCCACACTTTCGGACGCCCCGAACCCTCTGCCTGAAGCACCGTGCCCTTTTTCGGACGCATTTATTGCCTTTCCACTGGCGTTGAAATTCTTTTCTGACGCACCGAACGACTTTTCGGACGCCCCAAACGCTTTTTCGGACGCTCCGTATGCTCCAGACGGGCTCCCGAGCGCGTCCGCATGCGCCTCCAAGTGGTCCAGCACGTGCAGCGCCTCCGCGACCTGCGCCTTGATTGCTGACTCAGGGCCCGCCGTTCCGTTTTCCGTTCCATTCCGCTTCCGTTCTGGTTCATCGTATGCAGTTCCGTTCGACTTCTGGGAAAAGGCGCCGGGAGACACGGGGCTCCTCGGGCTTGTATTTGAAAGCGGGCTGGTCTCAGATTTTGGTCCCCGGGGCTTCTCTTTCGGCTTTTCTTTAGGTTGACGATACGGGCTTGCATACGCGCTAGCTGCCGCCGCCGTCGGGGTCTTACTGGTCCGCTTCTGGGGCGCCGTCTCCGCCTGTCCCAGCTTCGACTTTGGCGCACCGTTTTCCACAGCGTTCCCTTTGATACTCTTTCTACTCGGGGTTCCGCTGCTGCCCTCTGGTCGGCCGGTTTCAGAACGAGGCCCCCGCTTCTTGGCCGGCGACACATCTCTCACAACACTCCGAGCTCCGTCACCCTCGTTTGACGCGGGTTGATCTGGCAGTGCCCCGTTTGGGTTCAGGTCGTCATAATCGTCCGGCAGAAGCATTGTCCGAATTGTTGGGGGCCGGGCCTTCTGAAATCTCGGGAGCTTTGACGGTGCGGGCGCCCGGCCGGCCGGGGTCCTCGAAGCTGCGGGGGTCCCGGGCATGGAAACGTCACAATGTAAAAGTCAGATAGGAGAGTGGCGCCAAGCATTTTGCAGACTGTGACCTACTCGAGCTGCCTCACCTTTTAACGAGCACCAGAGCTAAACACCCGCGGAAACAGCTTGTAGATTGCTTGAGCTGTTTGGTATCATGCACATGCAGCCGAGCTCAGCCCCGCCAGGCAGGAAGTGACAAGAGCGCCAGCGCTTTGACACAGGTGATGATGATTCACTGCTTTGGTGCCGCTTGATGCCTTCCAACTCAACCCGTCTGGAGGTCAGAAATAGGCTTATGCAAGCTCTTGGGAACAACTGTACGAGCAAACTATGCCTCCTGACTCTGGCGTGCAGAACTGATTTAGCTGGTTCAGTCACACTTAGCCTGCATGCCGAGCGTCTAGTCCTGACCGCAGGTGACGCCCTTGCAAACTGATTGTATCAATCAGCTCAATTGCAAGCAATACCAGACAGCTGCCGCTGGTCTCACAGAGTCTCCCAGCTCCATCAATACAAGTCCGGGGCAAGCGTGTCCGCGAGGTGCCTGCGCCTTCCGAAATTATTGTCACTGCTTTGAAAGCATCGTCGATATGAGGGCCGTGTCTATAGACTATAGACTATATGACCTACATGCAGATCGAGCCGCCTAGGCAGTACTCGTATGTCCATCCTGCTCTGGGCCATGTACTTGTCATACCGGTAGTAGTAAGATGCAGTAATTGGCGGCCTACAGCTTGCTCGCAACGCTTGGAGGTCCGCTCAAACAGTGTTTGAGCGCGCGCGGAATCTCTAAGATGTAATCGGACGGCTGCATGCACTGTAGAAGTCCAACCAACGGTGTACATCGCCCCGTCGGAAGGACGGTTGAGAGAGAGAGTCATGGAGGAGTACTATCTAGCTGATGTAAACCCTGCAATTTGAGCTGCACACCGTACAAACAAGAGCATACCTACATGATGCACGCGTGAGCTGTAAATGGGGAATAGAGGAACTCCAATCAGGCATGCGCCGGCGAGCCAATGAAATGCTTGTACTGAGGAGATCTGAGAGTCATCACAATGCCGCGCGGCCCCAATCTGCTTAGTAGGCTCTGGCGAAGGGGTTTGTCAAGGCCGATGCTTCCTGTAGTCCACATCATTGTGCGAATCGGATCTCCTCTTCTTTGAATCAATGCGGCCAAATTGGCAATCTTGTCGCATTCAATACAGATTCAGGTAGCTTTGCAAACATCTGCAGGGGCCAAGTTTCTGTATGAGTGTAAGCAGATTACTGTTTTCATATTCATGAGAACTTGGAGTCATAGCAAGCGGCGTGCGGTGATGCAAAGGACGAGAAAATGGTGCCAAGTGCAACAATGACAGCGCATCTGTAGGTTTCCAACTGAATCTGTTGAAACAATGACAGCGCATCGGTAGCTTCTAATAGGTCTAACCTGTTGATAAAAACCGGGGCCCTGCCGATGATCCCACCCCTGTCGCAAGACTAGAGGTGGACAGGTGACACCCAGCATGCATGGGGGTGAGCAGCCAGCCCTAGCAAAGCTCAGGGCGCCACGGTGACGTCATCACACCGTCTGGAAACCAGACGGCCAAGATGGTGTCCAAGTACCACGTGATGAAGCCCATTGGGGAGGGGGCGCAGGGCAGGGTTTTTTTGGTTAGGGAAAGAAACCCCCCCCTGGTTAGGGACGAGGTCACCGGGGAGATGAAGAAGGAGCGGAGGGACTGGGTGATGAAGGTGGTCCCGCTGCCGAGGAAAGAGAAGGACCGGGAGGGGTGCATCAGGGAAGGCTCGACGATGATGAAGCTCAGCCACCCGAACATTGTCGGGTGCAAGGTAGGCGACAAACCTCGGTTCGTTGATGCTGCAAATTGGCTGCATAGCATTAGGTTACGGTTGGAAAGACCACTGGGGATCTCAGGTTTTGCAGATATAGGGAATGCTGGCCTGACAGCATTAAGCTCAGGAGAAAACGTTGTGGAATGATATGCAACCATGCTGTGACAGCTGGCAGCATTGAGGCCGTACCTAGTAGCATTGAGTATAGAATGGACGAGTCGGCAGAGCTGCTCCCTTACAATGTGGAACTTCTGATAAGCTCAACTCCATGCCAGCATTGCCGATCTGGTGTGAACCGCTCAGCAGTAGCCGCTTTTACAGGAAGTTTGTTTATGCAAGTCTGGAATCAGCAATTGGATGCAGAGACAATGAACTGCTTCGCAAAATCCAACTAGCCTTTGCTTAACAATCAAAACTCTGTCAGATCTGCCTTCCGCTGCTTCTAATCTTGCTGATCCTCCCCATAAGTAGCAAACAGAGACGAAAGATTGGAAGTGCCCCCGGTCTCAAACCTCCCGTCATTCGTAAAGAAGCCCACCAGAAGACAACTGCTAGTGTTTGCGCCAGCTGTCAACATGTTCAATCGCTCAATACAGGAGAGCTTTGTGGACAACCACAACCGGCTGTGCCTCGTGTTGGAGCAGTGCAGAGGGGGGGACCTGAGGGGACACATCCAGCGCCATGCAAACGCGCACACACAGTGAGTCCGCCCGCCCGGCGGTTTGTTCCCTTCGCGGAGACCTTGCACAAGAAAGGTTTCCTTGAGGCCTTCTGTGATTTCAGTGCCGCAAGATCTGCGTATCTAGGACCTTGCAAGACAAGAAAGCTAAGAGTTGCCCCTGCTGGCAAGACTCTTGGTTGGGTGCAAGTTTTGCGGGGCGGGCTCTGAAGAGTGGCGATCAGAAACGGGAATCTCCAAATTGGCACTGACAGCTGTACATTTGCTTCTGAGCACCCAATGCCAGCTGGACTTACCATAGTTAGATCTTCCGAAGCTCCAATATGCTACTTTCATCAATGTTCAGAAACAAAGAGGCAACAAACGGGTTGAACTAATTTTTTAGGTGCAAGAAATTGCAACTGGTCTCGGTTTTGCACTCCACAAAGGCTACATTCAGTAGATTTAGTAGATTCAGAGGCCCGCAAGAGACTGCTGCTCATGCCAGACTCTGCTGCATCAAAGATGCCAAATGAGCAAGTTGAGCTGCTAGATCCATATGTGCGACAAGATACTCAGGAGACGGATTGTTGCGCCAAAGCGGCCGACCAACCTGGCATCTCGACCTAGAACTAGCGTCTTGGCGGATCTGTCCAATTCCGCTCAATGTAAATGATGCCATGACACCAGATACAAGTGTCGCCTGTGGATCGACCCAAGTATCGTAAATAAGCCGTTTCATGTCCCAAATGGAGTAGCACCTTACTCAGGTAATCGATAGATGTCCTAGTTGCTTCCGATGCAGATAACCCGCTAGTCTCTCTTGCGACTGATTCGGTAATGTACGTAACAAGGGTTTCGCTTGCAGCTTGACTTTGCCTCCAAGGTGCCACAAGGACACGGCGAGTCGGTAACACAGCGAGAAAGTTTTTTGCAGGCAAGAAAGTGGCCTCTTAAGCCGTAATCGTATTGTACCAGCTTGCACCGGCAGCTAAACCAGGCACTTGACCAGGTGGTTAAGTAGTGTCGGTTTTCGTATGCAGTTTCACGGAGGATGAGGTCATTGACTGGTTTGTACAGCTCGTGTTGGCCCTGGACTACTTGCACCGGAACAGAATTCTGCACCGGGACCTGAAGGTGAGCGACCGATGCACAGCGGCTTGGCAATGTGTGATCGCCTCGAAAGATGTATGTTGGTTCCTCGATCGACTAAACGGCACTAGTCGAGTTTTCGTTGAACTTTTTATACATCGGACCAGTCAAAAACCAGACGCGCTGAGTTGAGCCCATTGTCGTCTTTCCGATGTGCTCATTTGAGAAGAGACGAAGGACAGAAGCAGCAGAGAAAGAAAGCGTGAAACTCTGTCGCGGTCTTCCGCTGATGCCTCGTGATTGTCGAATGATCATAGGCTTTTGGTCGACCATCCTGGTCGATTCCTCATAAGCAAGCTCAGATTCAAACTGGAAGCAGTTACCGGCGAATTCTGTGGAAGGCCGTTACTCAAGGCCGTTACTTTTTCCTGGCAGTCCGGGAACGTGTTCATGCGGAACAAGAACGACTTTCCGAAGGGGAACGTAGCGACGATCCAGCTTGGGGTGAGCCACGAGCCAAGCACCCGGCCTTCTTGAAATCGACGTTTGATAACGTCGTTGTCTTGAAGAGCGGTTGTTTAAGCGGCTAGCTTGCGAAAGGGCCAAGGGCCGGCGCAAGCAATCGACCTCAAATACGGTCATAATAGGCAGCAGCGTGTTGAAATACCGGGAATAGATTTCCCCAACAGCTCTGATTTACCCCTTTGCGACCTTCCGCTTTCCCTCTATACCCATTCAAGATTGAGTTTTTCCGCGAGTCCAATTAGGCAAGCTCCTGAATGTCCAGTACAATACCAATCAAGAACAATCAACGTAGAAGTATCGAGATTCAGAGCATACTTCCGGCATCGCATTCTCAGTATCCAAACCAGTCGCGAAATGACTATACGAATGGTGCAGGATTTCGGCATTGCGCGCGTGCTGGACGACACGCACGCGCTGGCCAACACGTTCGTGGGCACGCCCTACTACATGAGCCCCGAGCTGTTCGAGGGGAAGGCCTACAACCACAAGTCAGGTGGGCGCTATACGAGATGTCACTTGCGAGCCGTTACATCATTGCGTGACACGTGGCATGTAAACGTCTTCGGCACGCTGAGGATTTCGCTGCTCGAAAAAAGTCGGCGCTCGTTCTGAGGTGCTGAGGTGCATTCTACGTTGGGACGCAGCCGTGAATCGCCCTTTCAAGCGCCCTTCTCGTCTAGAACATCTAAAGTCTGAAAACCCCAGGGGAAAGACGTCTCTATCCAGACCTCTCTCCGGCCGTCGAACCCAGAAGCCTTCCTAAACCCTCATCCTCTGTGTGCGCACAGACACGTGATGCCTGGACTGTCGAAAAGCTGGCTCTAGAGCACCCGCTCAACCCTCACCGCTAGCACTCTCGGTGTATACGAGATGCTCTACCGAGTCTTTGCAACGTAAAATTTTTGAGCCCTTAAGCGCTGAGTTTGCGAAACCCAATCACTGAATTCCTGCGCGAGCTCATGTGGGGCGTTGGCTGTTCGGAATGCTGGCCCTGAGGTACCCGTTCAGACCCTCGCACCGTTTTCATCCAAATCTTCAAAAACCCTCAACACCCATCAAGTAGTAGTCGCTAAAACCCTGTCTGTGCGCGCGCAGACATGTGGGGTTTGGGCTGTTTGCTGTACGAGATGCTGGCCCTGGAGCACCCGTTCAACGGGAGCAACCTGGCGGAGCTGTCGGTCCACGTCATGAACGCCGAGTACAAGCCCGCGCCGCCGCACTACAGCGCCGACCTCCACGCGCTGCTCGGCGCACTTTTGGCGCCGACGCCCGCCGACCGCCCGACCGCGGCCGCGCTCCTGATGACGCCCGCGCTGAGGTCAGCAATGCAAAATTTCTTGACGTTCTTGCCGTTCGAGATGAATGTCCCATCAAGTTAGCAATAAGAAAACTCTAGCAAAAGTAAGCTCCTACACACACACTAAAAACCTAACCCATAACATCACCCGTTTCGCACCCGTACCTAGCCTAACCCCCAAATCAACCCCAACCATCCTAGGCTGATCAGCTTACTTTTGCTAAAATGCTACTTTTAATTCGTAAGTAATCTAGTTCGAGATGATCGAAGTTTTCTTCTCTCTTGCCGCTCCCGAGGGCAAGAGAGTGCAGCTTGCTGTGAGGTACTCTGGCTTTCTGCGGGGGTTGCTCTGACTTTGCTGAACGATACACTGGATAGCTGGAGAGAAGAGTGGTTTTTGCCTCTTCACATCTGTTTTTCCTGCTTGTTCCTCTGCACCTTTACCGGGTTCTGATATTTCTGTAGCTTCTCCACATGTTGATCTTCTGCGTCCTTGGACAACCCGGGCCCGATATTCGTTGAACTGGGTAAAGCCTGAAGAAAAACCTGATTTGAAGCCCATTCTCGCGTGTTCCTCTTCACGAATATTTCTAGATCGTGGGTTGTCTTTGCCCTCCTCAAACAACCTGTTCTGAGGGTTTGTCGACTTGGGTTTAAGCGTGAGACAAACCCCTGTAGTCGTGCCAACTTTGCGTGCTCCCCTTTCACTGAGTTCTTGGATTCGTTGGTTGCCCAGGGAGCGCACCGCCACGTACGTGCGCTCGTGCATCGAGGCGCGCGCGCGCGCGCTCCAGGAGGAGGAGCCCGCGACGCCGACTCACGCGCGCCGCAGCTGTATGTACGAGGCGGTTCTGGAGCAAGCCCAGCGCCTCGGAATGGCTGACGTCAGCCCATCGTCACTAACGTTCGAACTGGCCGAATCTTTGGCCACGAGCGCCGTGCTTGAAAGGCGGCGAGAGACGAGCCTTGAGCGGTTTGACGAGGCGCGGGGTGACGTTCCGGCGGGCGAGACGAGCGGAATCCAGCGGGCGGAATACCAGGGAAGTTATTCGACGGACGGAAGGACGGAACGGGAAGGGAGCGACCGTTACGAAGCGCCGCGGGCAGAAGCGAACGGGAGTGAAAGGGCGGAAGCCAGCGGAAGGAAATGGACGGAACCGAGGGAAAGCCAGCGGGCGAAGCCGGAAGAGGCGCGCGCAAAAGAGCCGGAAGTCGACGCGCGGCCGGCGGTCAAAATGGCGCGGGTCAGCTCCAGGGGCGTGCTGAAGATGTCGCCCCAGGTCCGGCACGACATTCTGGAGCTTCCGTCCGGGTTTTCCGGCATTCCGGCGGAAAGCGCCAGGAACGAGTCCCTGGCAGAGGGCGCGCGCTCAACCCCGGTGGAAGTGACCCGCAACGAAACGCGGACAGGGAGTGTTGGCGACCAGCTGGCAGACAAAGCGGAGGTTAGCGGTCGCCGGGCCGAAATGCCGGTTCTGGGCGACACCGTTCCGTCCGAAAAGCGGGAGCCGGAACGTAAAGGAACGGAAGTTAGCGTCCAAAAGATAGGATCGGCTGTAGTAGAGAGGGTGATTGATGGGCAACGTCCGTTGGCAAGAGACGAATCGATTGAAAGCCAAGACATGCAGGTTCCGGTGGTGATCCGGGCGGAAAACGGAATGCTGGCAGGGGAACGCGAGAAGCCAAGGAAGCCTTCCTTGGAGCACGCGGCAAGCCAGACGGAAGGCTCGAGCTGGGCGGCGGGATCCCCCGGGAGCAGCGGAAGGGCGGGATTCACCGGAAGCAGCGGAACGGAGGGATCCCCCAACTGGAAGAGCCCCGGACAGTCCACGACGAGTGGAGGCGTAAGAAGAGAAGAGTCGGGGAGCTCGTTCGGGGGCGATCCTCGGGGAGACAGCCGGGCTACTTCGGTCGGGTTGACGACTCTCAGCACCGAGGGGAGTGGTGACGTCAGCCAAGGCAAAGCGGTGGTCATAAGCCAGGGGAGCTTGACGGAGTCGGAGGGATTGGTAAAAAGTTTTTCCGAGACGAATGAGACCCGCCCAGATGCTTCGGTACGGACCGCGAGTAAGAGCGAGGCATTTGATGCCCCGGCGAGAGCCCCCCCGGTCGCATTGAGCGAGATCGATGTGACCGGTACGGACAGCCCGACCGGTCTGAACAGAAGTTTCCCGCAGAAGGTGGCCAGCGCCTTCTCTTCCGCAGCGGAATTCCTGCGGAAGCACACGCCCCGCGCAGAGAGCAGCCCCCGAGGGGCGGAGCCGTCGCCGCTCGGTGGATCCCCCCGGGGAAGCAGTTCGTCCCGGTCGTCTCCCGTTGCCACGTCATCCATCCAGTCGGGCGGATCCCCCCGGGGAGACCTCGACTCGCCCAACCGGGCGTCGTACCTGGCGGGGACACGTGGCATCCAACAGCTGAGGGAGCTGAGAAAGTCGCAGGAGAAGAATGCGGCGACCGTATTGGTGTCGCCGCCCGCTTCCGTTCCGTCGGGCAAGCCGATTCCGCGGCGGAACTCGGAGCCGCTGCTGTCGCGGCTCAGCACCGACGCGCTTGGCGCGCTCAAAACCCCAAACCCTCAGGCGTCCACCCCGTGCAAGCCCGGCCCCAGAAAGCTCAGCAGTTACGTCGAGGGGGGGTCGATCAAGCACAGCCCACGTGTCTCAAACGGCGGTCACGTTGCCCCCCAAAGAGTCGAAAGCCATGCACACCCCTCCGAAACTTCTGAAAGCCCCGGCCGCCGCGCCAAGCCGGTGGTGAAACCCTTAAACCTCCGCGCGTTGGCGGACGAGAGCGCGGGCGGCTGGGACCGCGGCGGTCTGCTCACTGGGCAGTCGGACCGGACGCCCGGACACTCGGACAGGACTTCTGGCCACGCGGACAGAACTCCCGGCCACTCCGACAGAACTCCCGGCCACTCGGACAGAACTCCCGGGTATCCGGACAGATTCACCGGGCATTCGGACGCCATTTCGGGGCGTTCGGACGCGACCGGCGGGCATTCGGACAGGAGCCCCGCGCAGTCGGAAAGAACCCCCCGCGGGACGCGCCAGTCAACAGCCGGGGACTCGTACATGGACAGCCTTCTGGAGCGGGAGCGGAAAAGAGAGGAGAGGAGGGCGACCACACCTCGGCCGGGCGCACTCCTGGTGAGCTTTTTTCGCAATTCTAGTTGTTCGCAGCTGTCTTGAGCGTGTGCCTAGGCTGCTTTACACCTGCTTGTAACTCTGAAGAAGCCGATCGACTCCTTTTTTGCCAGTCTGTGTTGAACAGTATCCTCCGATAAGTGCATGGACGGTAAAGTTGGTGACGTTTTGCTGTGCCTCCTTCCCCGTGGCTTTTTGGGCGCACCTTTGCACCGCTTCGAAGCTTCGTGACAACGTTTTCTGAGTAATTTTGACAGATAGAAATTCACTTTGCGTTCAAAGTCGAGCATTCACCCTTGTCCGAATGGGTGAATGCATACGGAGGGGAGACTGCTCCTTTTCCAGGGCCCAAGGGAAGGAGAACATATTTTAAACCCAACTCCGCGTCGAGGAAGGTTTCTTCCGAGCACAACTCCTTCGTTTGTGCATGAGTAATCACGCTGCGCTTTTAAAGGCAACGCACTGGGGATTCTAGTTGTCATAAGGACGCAAGCTGAAGGAAGAACATGAAGCATAGAGGAGCATATCAAGAATGACTCCATTACTCCTCACAACGGGTTTTAAACCACAACTAGAACCAACATGACATCGCTCTTTTCCGAGACTGAAAGCCGCGGATCAAAGACCGCGAGAAAACAGTCAATTTTGCGTAGTGAGTTTCTCTTCACAACTGATGTCAGATTCCATCCTCGCTCTTCCCGCAGGTCGAGAACCGCGGATCTCCGGGCGCTCACTTGCCCCCCAAATCGCCCACCCCTCCCGGAAAGGGCTTCTCCCGGTCGCCCCTTCCCAGCCCCTCCTCCCGACTGAGCCCGCGCCTGATCGGCACCCCGGTTCGAGTCGAAACCCCTCCGGTAGAGAATCGGTACGCAGTCCAGGGGTCGAACCTTTTGCCCCGACGCGAGAGCAGCGACTCAGAAGACGGCGAACGGAAGCGGCGGTGGAGCGACGTCGGGGGAAGCGGAACGAGTCGGCGGAATACGCGGGAGGCCGCTCCGGCCCCGGCGGGAGGGGAGTGGGAAGTGACGGCGCACGCGCTGAAGCTGAAACTAGCGGGGGCGGAAAAACTGGTGGAGGGCGCGAACAAGCTCGCGGCAAGATTATTTGAGGAGGCGGTAGGGAATCGTTTGAAGCGCCTGTCGCGCAGCCCGAGCGCGGGGAACACCCCCCGGGGGGAGTCCCCGGGGGAGGCTGGTGTGAATGGCCCGGCGCCTTCCGCCGGAGTCGCGAAAGCGGAATCGCGGGCGGAACTGCTGAAGCGGCGCCCGAAGAAGACGATCAGCAGCCCCCAGATCCTGACCCCCGAGCAGCAGCAGCAGCTGATGCGGAGCCACCTGCTGCGGAACGGCGAGGGCGCCGGAACCGGAATCCCGCACAGCGGATCGGAGGGCGACCTGCGGCGCCCGAAGGCGCGGGAGGCGGTCGCCCGGAGCGGGCTCATCGCGGACGACACGGGCGGCGTTCCGGCGTTCGGTGGAGTCCGCCGGAAGAGCTCCGGCCTGAATCTCATCCGGAAGGAGAGCCTGGCCAACCGGGACACGTACTCGGCGCAGATCGAGCGGATGCGGGAGGAGTTTAAGGCGACCAGGGAGGTGAAGAATGAGGCGGTGCGGTCGCTGCGAGGCTCGTCGTTTTCGATGCTCGGGGTGGATGAGTGGAACCGGGGACCGCTGATGGTGAAGCCGCGGCCGCTGAGCGCCCGGCCGACAACGATCAAGCTCCCGCCCATTCTCGGGGACAAGCATCCGATCCGGGGACCCATCAACGGCAATTGACTTTTGCCACATGGGCCGGTGGTCGATAGACTTCAAATGGCCAATCGGAGGCTTATGGATGAAATAGAGGTGTTCAACAAGAGGCCTCCCAAGTGAAAGTGGATATCATGATTTGGACGGCAAGGAAAAAGTATTCGGGGCGGGTTGATCGGTGGGAGATCACTTTGAGCGAAACGTGACGTTGTAAAACGTCGGGAAAGCCACAGAAAGTTAGCGCAACTGTTGACAACGAGAAACGGATCACTCTACGCAAGTAGGCTATAGGAAAAGCACGCGTTTTATACCTTATACCTAGATAGAAGACGAAAGTTACGTCACAAGATGTTAACAGTGCAGATTACTAGCAGCAGTAGCAGTAGAATTGGGACCACGTTCTAGTTCAGAACTAAGAGCACATCCTGAAACTGATCAAAGGGACACTGGTGAGTAAGGACGGCCACTAACCGTCCGCAACTTATCTTAGCAAATATGCGCGCAGGCGAAGACGTCTTTGAGCATGCACGTGACCGCAGCTCATTCAAATCCGCGACTGCCCGTTAATGATGTGCAACCGCAGGCATTACGAGATGCAGGTCTGTCTATTCTTACCAATAACTTGAACCAACGTTTTGACGTTGTGAGCACCTCCTGACTGCCGGCTGTGGCTACGGCTTGACAAGCCAAGTACCACTACGGGCGTGAGTCCGCATATCGTATACCATGCCGATTGAATAGATTGGTCATGTCGAAATCGATTTGGAAGTTTCCATCGCTTTCGCTTTGCGCTTCAAATGGTGGGCACGTAGCTCCTTGTGGAATCTCCTTGCAACTTCTGAATCGTTCAACGGTTGCAGTAGTTCCACGCGGTTGTTACGATATCTAGATGATCGACACAGCGCTGAGCCTTTAAAATATCCAGCTTAACATTGGTGTGCAAATCAGTGTCTGACCGAGAACGCAAAGCTGCTCGCAACAGTACGACGGTCCAAGTCATGAGCGGCGAAAGACAGCCCATACCGCAGCCTGGACGTTGCAAGCTGCCGGTCAGCTTCGTATCCTGAGGCAGGAAGGATGGGGCGCGCGGCCGCAGCGAAGTGCAGCTACATGGAACAGCTTCGAGAACTAATTTTAGACCCTGAGAAAGTAAAACACTGCACTGATGGGTTCAACGGTTTCGCATAGAAGATTCAGGCCATCGCGGCCGTCGGCACATGGTGGGCAATTGATCCGTACGTTGAACATCTGCAGGCGTTATTGCATCAAGCCTGTACGTACGCATATACGGCTTGGCCGTTGCAGAAATGCTGGCAACCGTCGATCGTGCATATCTCAATTACCCGACAGTACTAAACAGTAGGCTCTACGCCTGCTGTACGGGATTGTGCTAGCTCTTACATATGGCGCCGTGCTGAATGGATGAAGAAAGAGCGGGCAAGCACGAGTTGCTCACGGTGGTGACCTAGTTTGTGGGTCTGAGGGGAAAAGGTCTTCTCAATCCTAGCTTCTACGAATAACTTTCAAACACAAGCACACACAACTCTACTAGGACCGCCTATGTGCTACTCTTACTGAACAAACACGCTTGTTTTGCTATCCGACCAGGGACAACAAATGTGGCGTCATGTCTAATTTACAAGGGGCGGAATGCGCACGCAAAAGACTCTTCCAGTATCTCTTGGACAGCTGGGACTCTACGCGTAATCGAACATTTGACTGTTGCTAGAGCATGCGGGTTCACCGCCTCTACATGTTGTGCGGAGCTTCCTTCAAGACGGTGATGACGAGCCAATTCGAAATCTTTCTAGCAAAACGGGAATGCAGAAGGCACTTTACTTCATGACCGATATTGAAACATTTGTCTCCGCTCCAACCGGCCAGCCGCGCTTGCAAGTCCGTCAGGTACGACGAAGTAGGACACCGACCTGTAAATTCTTTTCCGGTCGCAATAACACGCAACGAAGTTTCCACTGCATCCCTCCAGTTCCCAACCCTTCCGATTCCCTCTCGCACCCCCTCGAAAGCCTTAACAATCCCTTTTGACGTGCGCCAAATCAGGATCTTCGGCGAACAGGTTGTGCTGTTGCGGCCATCACCCCCCCAACCTCTGACTCGCAGATCCTCCTGATGCCAACTCGGCCTCTCTCCGTTTGCAAAGTGTTCCGAAGGCCAGTTTCTTATGCCCCCCCCCGTTCGCCCCGCTCTCACAAACGTCTGGTGCAAACCACTTCCCCCCCGCTCCCCTCGGGCCGACCCCGGCGCTTACACAACCCGCCCAAGCAGCGCCGCCCTCCGAATGCCAAAACCACTTTCTCCCCCCTGCCTAACTAATCCCCTGCTACATACCGCCAACCCCCCTGAAAGTTTACAATCGTCCAGGCCCGCCCACGGCACCTTCCGACTGCCATTCCTACTTCTTCCCAGGAACTTTAAGCACCCCTGCCACCCCCCCGAACGCTTACAAATCGTCCAGGTCCGCCCACCGCACCCCGCCCTGCTTGGCCGCCAAGTAGTACGCCCCGATGGGGCCCCGGCTGCCGTAGGTGTAGAGCTCGGGGACCATCCCCCGGTCGTCGATCTCCCGCAGAACCGGGTCCAGAACCTCCCACGCGGCGGCCAGTTCGTCCGCCCGGATGAAGAGCCGCTTGTCGCCGTTGATGACGTCCAGCAGCAGGCGCTCGTACGAGTCCGGGATGTCGTCGTTGTTGTACCTGGGGGCCCGGGGTTAGGCACGGGTTACGTGACTGGTTCTTAGGGGGTTAAGCAGGGTTAGGTTTCGTTCTCGAGAGTGACGTCTTGGGTTAAGCAAGGTTGAGTTTTGCTCTTGAACGTGACACTTGGATTGAGCAGGGTTAAATATGCTCCTTTGAAAGTGTAATCTGGTTGATGCCTGGCTGTTGAGGAATCACGCACTGGTTAGGACTTGCGCTTAAGGACCTTCAAACAAGGAGTTACGACTGCGAGTTACGACTGCTCTCGGGTTTTCTTTGAAATGGATAACAACCCTGCCCAGCGACGAGGGGAGCACAGCCGTGATCAGCAGCTCGGCAAATCGAACACCGAAAGGGCGGCAACTCGCGAAGAAGACAAGCACTGCAGGGAATCCTTATTATGTACACAGTTTCAGGGGCTTCAGGTCCCAAAAACGCAACATGGCTCTTTCGGTATGAGGTCTTTGGTTGAAAAGCGTCTGATCGCAAGTAGAACGGACTCTCAAATGAAGCGTTCCCAACGACACCTGAACTCCTCGCAAATTCAACAGCGTCCATACGCGAGGACCGACTCAATTGAACATACCTCTTGGTTCGAACCATACAGCGTACACGTGAAAGTACTTCGAAGGGTGTCGTTTGTGAGTGCTCAGTCTGCCGGTATAGCAGAATCTGGTACATCAAGGAAAGATGCAAAGTTTTCGGCTTTGCGAACGCTTACTCTTGCCGGTAGAGCAGGTTAAGCCGGCTCTGGTCCAGCTTGACTCCCAGCCCGGGCACCTTGTTGTTGATGGTGAGGTAGATGGCCTCGTCCGGCTGCACCCGGATGACCAGCTCGTTCGCCTGCTGCTCGGTGTTGTACCCCAAATGCTCCCGGTACAAATTACCGGGCACGCCCTTGAACTGGATCCGAATCTCGTTCCTGCCCGGTTTGATTTGCATGGTCAGAGTGAGGAAACATAGATGAATCCAGATTGTCATGCTGACTATTCTGTTTGTCTAATATTTGTGTTCAGCCAGACTCGACAGGTCCAAGCCGTAACAGCTTTCAGACGCTGACAGTGAAAGACTGATGGAGGTTCACAGGGCTAAGGATTGGGTAGATTTGAGCGCGCTCAAGTGCGCCGAGGCAATCTCAGTTTCCTCCCTCTGTGCGCTGCTGTCTCTGTGCACTTTTAAAAGCAGGATCTCTCCATGTCCTCACGACATCTTCCTTTCTGCAAGAGCGTGCACGCACCAAAGTGGCCTCGGACCGTCCGAGGGAGGCCGTCCAGTGTGAAAACGACTCCGACCTCCGGACTCTCCAGCTTTTGAGATCGCGGCCAGTTGCCACAGCACCAGAACCATCGGGAAAGCGACCCGGAAAGAGTACATCATATGCGAAGAGACGCACCTCTGGTTGCGCATGGCCTGCCCGGTCTTGACCAGGAACGGGACTCCGTCCCACCTGAAAGGACAAGAAGAACCTCATGTCAGCAAAACATGCTTGTCTTACATGTTGGGAGCACCAATATCCCGAACTTGCTCAACCACAGAAACTCCAATCTGGCCAAGGAGATGCGTCGTCAATGAATCGCGCGGTGCACGAACAGAGTGAACAATGATGATGACTCTTGCTTTCGTCAATCCTCGGTCCTTCCAAGCCGGTCCTTCCAAGCCTTTCTTATTGTTGTATTCCCAACAAAGAGTGCATGCGATAAGAAATGTGCCACACGCTATATGCTATGTATGCTACATGCTACTTGCTACATGCTACATGCTATATGTGAAAGCCACCTCGCATTGTCGATGTAGAACGCCATTGCTGCGAACGTGGGCGCCAGGCTGTTGGCTGGGACGTCCGGTTCGTCCAGGTATCCCGGGTCGAGGATGTCGCCGCTCTTGTTCGTGCGGGCCTTGTACTGGCCCAGGGCGACCTCGTCCAGCGTGGGCCGCCGCAGCGACTTAAGCACCTTGACCTGAATAGGGCCCCAGGAATGGAAGCTTGAGATTATTCCTTTCTCACACTGGGCTTTTAACAAGCTGAGTTGAAGGATTTTGGAGAGACAGTTGAGCATCGAGTTGAGAGATCTGGAACCCCCAGCTCGAAGAAAGCGGAACAAGACATCATGCTTGCAGAAAGACCGGAACCCCCACCTTCTTGGGAACCTTGTCTTTCTACAGGCGGAGAAGCTAAAGAACCGGTGTCATACACCAGAGCTTTAAGGAACTGCAACCCTCAGAACCCACTTTCGCGCATGTTCTGACCCAGAACCCTTGGAGGAAATGCTCAGAATTCGCGGACTGGTAGCAGATACTGCCATGGGAAGAGGCAAGGGCCGATCTTGATTGCAAGTAGGACGAAGAAAAGACCTATTCTCTCTTAACTCCAAGATTACGTTCGACTTAATGTTTAGGGTTTACGTTGACCGACCTTTTCGTCCCGGAACCCCCACCTTCTTGGGAACCTTGTCTTTCTACAGGCGGAGAAGCTAAAGAACCGGTGTCATACACCAGAGCTTTAAGGAACTGCAACCCTCAGAACCCACTTTCGCGCATGTTCTGACCCAGAACCCTTGGAGGAAATGCTCAGAATTCGCGGACTGGTAGCAGATACTGCCATGGGAAGAGGCAAGGGCCGATCTTGATTGCAAGTAGGACGAAGAAAAGACCTATTCTCTCTTAACTCCAAGATTACGTTCGACTTAATGTTTAGGGTTTACGTTGACCGACCTTTTCATCCCGGATGTCTTCTGCGGAGAGGCTGACGGGCTGCTCCATAGCGAAAAGCGCGAGCACCTGCAGCACGTGGCTCTGCACGATGTCGCGGATGATGCCGTACTGGTTCAGGTGCTTCCCGCGCGCGTCCACGCCGCTGTCCTCTGTGAACACGATCTGCAGAGAAGAAGGTCGCTCTAGTTCCTCCTCTAGCTTGAAGCAATTTCTTATATGCAGCTCGATGTACCCTCTCCTCGTGTATACGCCATCCGCAATAGTCCGCTCGCCTTTTTCCTGCTTGCATTTAGAAACCACCGTTGCCAAGACGTCTTCGAAGTACGTAAGGAGTCGGAGCATACATGGATCCGACCGACGGTCCAAGATTGTCTATTGCAACATTGCATACAGAAGCTCGTTCTAGGACGTTCTTGGGTAAAACATCGACGAAGTCTTCCAAACAGACAGAAGAATCGGGACAAGCATCCCGATCGGAGCAACCATCAGCGACGTGGTTGCAACTTACTTGCACGTTTTTGATGTAGTCTCGGCACCAGAGCGGCTCAAAGATCAAGTTCGCAAAGCGCAGCACCGTCAGATTGTCGATCAGCTCCTTGCCTAGGAAGTGATCAATCCTGCAGGGCAGTCCAGACTGTGAATGAAATCAAACCGTGGGTTAACGAAAAGCAGGTGACGTCCGAGTCGCACTCTTGGCGCGGTTCAGATTCTCACCACAGGTATCTACAAGGTGGAGACAGACCTTCTTCTGTACTTTGAACTCCTTGCGCAGTGTGGCATCATTTAACGGACACTGTCTCAGTTGGAAAGAAAAAGCAACAAATACTGTAAGTAAAGTCCAACAATCCGACCAGAGCGGCGCCTTTAGACAGACCACTGACTCGGAGGCCCTGTCGCTCCAACAACGGTCCGTTCCCTGTGTTCACTAGCAGCCCACCTGTAGATCTGCTCCTCGGACAGGGCCTCCTGCAGCCCCTGCGTGATGGCCTTGGAGGAATCCCCGCTCGCCCCAAACGGTTTCTCCACAATGACACGTGTCCACCCCGTGCGGCTCGGCGCCGTCACGCTCAGACACGTGGCGACATCCACGACCACGTCCGGGGGCACGGAAAGATAGAAGACCCGGTTGCCGACGCGCTCTCCCTCGAGCTGTTTCATGCGCTTGTCGAGCTTGGCCATGCCGGTGCACGTGTCGTAGTAGCCTTGCTCGTAGAAGCAGCGCTTGAGGAAGCTGTCCATCTGCTGGGGGCACTTGGTCCTGAAAGCATGGGTTAGTCACATGGTTAGGCGGAATGGGTTGGTGATTGGGATGGTTATGTTTCGGAGCAGTCTGCTGGGGCCACTACGTTCCAAAAGAAGGTTAGGAACTAGGTCAGAGTGAAGTACAGTCTGACGTTTTGGGAAAAAGGGCTTTGAGAGGTGGCTGGGGGCACCCGGTTTCGATGATTCTGACAGGTTCATCTGGTTTGGTCAAAGGAGAAAGTGGGCAAGAAAGAAAAGGTGATAAAATCTCAGCTTGTCTCCAAGAAGCCCACCACTTAACGTTGGCTTCAGCAGCTTGAAAAAGAACCAGCTGAGTGGGAAGGGAAGCGATAGAGTCGGAGCTCACCCTGCGCTCAGCCGGCAGTTCAGGTTGGTCAGAATGAGCTCACGGAACTGCTTGTCGTTGCTTTCGCTTCGAGCATAGCCGAAAATGAAGAAGTTCTGCACATTGAGACAAGGGTGTGTCAGTCAGAAGTTGTTCTCAAGAAGCATTTGGACTCATCTCTTTACATAGATGAGTTAAGTGCACATAGAGCGTTGAAACGTGTGCGACGTCAAATGCATTGTCTATCATCGAATCTTCTAAGCTTTTTCTCAGCTTCTTCCAAAGTCAGCTGACACATCTGACCAGCGACTGTGGCATGTCACCAGCAACCAACCGACAACCAAAAGCGCAACAATGACACTTCGAATCTAGACCTTCAGGATTTCCCTCCTGATTGACCAATTCTCAGTTGCTCAACCTCAAGTACAACCAAAGGATGCCTACAAAGATTTCACTTCCAGCTAGGGAGTATCCAGTCAGAACCAGAGCCTTGCAGCCAGGATCAGAAACCAACCTTGGGCAAGCAGCCCTTGTAGTAGAGGGCAAAGAGAGCTGGAAAGATTTCCTGGGTTGCAAGGTGGCCTGTCGCTCCCACAACTGTGAAGCTGACTGCCGCGGTATCAGAGTCGTTTTCTGGGGGCAACTCGACGTCTTCAACTTGTAGGCTGGCTCCATTGCCATCTTGAGGCTCGGCTTCGTCGTCTTCGGTCAAGCAACCAGCATCTGGAATCAGAAGGAGGCCATTCTTCTTGTATCCCTTGTATTCCCTTTTCCAAACAGAAGGACTTCGGCGGTCCAATTGTATTACTTATTGGATTGGACTTTTGAAGCTGAGCACCTGGCTGAAGACACCTGCTTTGCGCGTTGTTAACAAGGAAGACGGGTTGTACATAGAAAATCTGCAGAACGTCTTGAGAAAGCAAAGAGAATAAGTTGTGTAAGCGGTGACTTTGGTGGAAGGGGCGTGAGTTTGTGAGCTGCATAGGAAAGGGATAGAGAGAGAATTAAGAGAGGACTATAGAAACAAAAGAAAAGAAACAGGAAGAGGAGCTGTCCTTAAGAATGCAGAGCGACGGGGCAGCATATTGCTTCAAACTAAGCTTTAGTTACGACTTGAGATTGGGCCACATTTGACTTGGGCATCCCAAGCGGACGTCCAAGTGGATGCATCGAGAGCCTTTTCGGGTATTCCAAAAAGAAGTCAGGACGTCAAAACTACATTGTCATCAAGTCAATCTGTTTGATGTCTATTTGAGATACAAGTTGAGTACATTGAAAGGGTTTTTGATGGGCACTGTTTTGTAAGGTACCCATTCAACACTCATCTGAAGCAGCTTAGTGAATCAACTTTAGCACCAAGGGGTTTGTTGTAGAGAGGCTAAATGATAAATGCACTCATTGAATGATCGCACCAATTTGTCTTTCACCTGCACTCAAAGAAAACTTCTTGCTGGCTCTGGCCTCAAATCATTAAAATGACCCTGAGCTGCCAACGTCTAAATCATATGTATGGCGAGCATTCATGACAACACACCAGTAAGTTGATAGAGTCTGTCTTCTCCTTGTTAAATGACCAACCAGCAATTTTAATCCGCTAATGCATCCCTGCATGACGCCACTTCACCTTCTTTCGCAGTTTCTGCTGTTTCTGTCTTCTGCGCCGTTTTTGTTGCAGCCCTTGCAATCGCTGCGCCTCTGCAAATGTCTTTCTTGCTTTGCCTTGTCTGTTCGAGCTTTGGAAAGGTGGAGAAGAGGCGGGCCGAGCAAGGCCAAGGTGGTGGTGTCAATCGGTTATGCTCACGCAGGCGTCTGCCAATTCTGACACTTGGAAGGAACTCTACCTCATGTGCTCCACGAATTGTGCAGCTGAAACATGTGGTTCTGAAACGAAGGGGATGGCGCACCGCATTAACTAACGCCATGGCTAAACGTGCTAAGAAACACAGCTGCACCAAATGAGCTTGGGTTTGATGTAACAAGGACTTTGCGCCAATCGCTCCTATGCTTTGGAATCTGTAAGAGGCTTCAGAACCTGCTCAATTAGTCAATTTAGTGTCGCAGCATGTTCTGCAACTTCAAGCTGGTGCAAGTTCCGGCTTGCACATTCTCTTCTTTTTGAATCTTGCAGCTTGCACAAAAGTGGAGCCGAACCAAGGGGGATTGCTCTAACGAGAAGTGGAGATATCAGGCCGTTTTTCCAGAGCCTGTAGGTCGGAAAAACTCTGATATACGACGTTGCGTTAGAGGCAGAGATAGGTATCAGTCATGTGAAGGCTGATAACTCGAGGTTGCAACTTGCGACTCGCCTCCTGAGTCCTGATGCTTATTATATGCATAATATTGCGCAAATATTAAGACACTACTAAGTTTATATGTTGATGGATGGCTCACGCCATAAGAGGACTGTCGAAACTAGTGAACCACATTTTCTCATGTCTTGAAAACGTTTCTCTTGCACAGCATGCAGCATTGGGGCCAAGCGAGAGAATTGGCGACAAGCGCAACATCTCTATCAAAGGCAAGGGAAGCAGCTCAGAGCTTGACTCATTGAGCTTGGGAGCTGGGAGCTTTGGAGCTGTGGCTGAGCAAGGGTTTTGAAATGGCCATGTCTGAGCGGTCGGTGGTGCTGGGTCTGTATCGAAGTTTGCTCGCATACACAAAGTCCGCATCGCTGCGGCATGCATGGACCCATGTTGTCCCCCCTTCATTCAAAGGTGAGACAATCTTACAACATTCTCAGCATTTTGCTATAGTCTTGAATAATTCCCGAGACCCCTGCAAGGGCGCACTATGTGTTACAGCTGAGACCTTCTGCCGAAGTTCCTGTCCCTGCCTCTGAGAAGGTCAACTCCTGATTTGCTGCTGGAAAGCGAGTCAACGTGCTTACAGGAGTTGAGCGCCTGACTGGCGCTGTTTGCTTGTCACAGCGACTCTGTGCGGCGTCAACGACGTTGGTCACTGCGCCAAATTTGCCACCGCGGACGCAAAAGGTGAGGCAGTAATTGCCTAGTGATGCCCTATCAATCAGGGCAGTTCTGTGTATTTGGCTGGACCAAAGCAAAGCATCGTCGACGACACAACTTGGTGCGCTAGCCTGCCATCGACTTGGTTCTAGTTTTTCACTTGCTTCTCTTTGGACACATTCTTCAAAGCTGGGCATGTAGCTTGCACCATATCCTTAGAGGGGCTTTGAGAACTGGTCTTTGGATTGCTTTTGAGAAGCTCGAATAAAGTTACGGGCCGGTTATCAGAGGGATTAAGCGTGGGCATGGGTGCGGAGCGGACAGATGTTTGGGTTTAAGTTTTTATTGTGAGCTTCAGTTTGATGTAACTTGAACTTTCTTATTGATCCTAGAGGATTATGAAGTGAGAGTTTTCTACGACGTATTTTAATCTGCTTCTTAGTTGGTATGATGCAGGAGCCATGGATCTTATCCGCTCGAGTTTCCGGCAGTCTCAGGACCTGCCGGCCGGCAGCCCCACCATAGTAACTGCAATTGACCGGGGCCTGGAGGCCTTGCGTGTCTTCAACGCCCTTCGGGCGGTTGTTTCGCTGTGAGTTTCATGCCCCTGTGGACACTGTAGTGTGTCTTGTATGTAAAAAGCAGTAAGAGGCACTTCTGCTTGGAGAAAAGCGCTGCGTGTGTCGTGTTGTGCAAGTTTCTCTCGTTTGCTTCGCGTCATTCACAGGCCCGTCGTATGCCGGCCTTCTAGGTTCTTCCAGGTTCTTGCGTCTCGTGTAAAATGGCAGCAGGTGCTGGCCATGACCCCAATGCCTTTTTTCTTCTCTCTAAAAGGGATACTCAACACAACTACCTTTGGTTCGTCGCCACTTATTCAAAAGAGACAACTGGGTTTTCTATCAGGCTCATCCCTTTCCTGTATCTGCAGGCGGGAAGAACGGTTAGACAGCTCGGTAGCAAGGCACCAGGTTGGTACGGTGATCCAGCACCGGCGTTACGGGTACAAGGGCCTCATATTCGGCTGGGACCCAACCTGCCAGAGACCCAAGAGCTGGGTGGAGAAGAACCGCGTGGATGATTTGGAACATGGTGCGGCTCTCGTCTTTATGCTCTAGTAAAGTTAGCATCGGAATGCCTTCATGAGACTTTCTTGGTTCGAGCCCTTTTCGGGGTTCCTTGTCTTGCAGTTTCTGTGCTGTGGCCAACTGAGCTTGCCCAAAAGTATTGCTCGGTCTGATTTGATCTGGGGAAAGACCTGCTTCTTGTTGCGCAGTCAGGGGATGAGATCGTAAACGAATTCGAGGTTGCTTGAAGAGTTTAGCATTTTGCCGCACCTTGAGCTCAAACTTTCAGCTTGACTCGTCATCATTTCGGGAAGGCGATATGACACTTATTTCAGGAAAGCGCCAAATCGCAACGAACTTATGCAATGGTCTGACTACGATTGAAGGGGATAGTGAGGGAGGCTGCACGAATTGTGGATCGAATCTTTGCATCTTAGAAACGACATCTCCTGTTGCATGAAACAAAGCAGAGAAGTGGCTAGGGGCACATCGGTGGCTAGGGGCTTTCAACAAGAGCGGTCCCAAGGAAAAGAAGCATAGACTAATTCCGAGTGTTCTCTTGACGTGGGTGCAGGAGCGAACCAGGTGTTCTACCACGTGCTACCAGACGAGTCGGATGGGCAGCCAAGAAATGAGATGTGAGTTGCACGTGGTCACTCGCCGCAATGACCCTGCCGCTTGAGCTTGTCGCTGACGAATCCCACAGAAACAGTCGCAGACGATCTGCTCATATCCACATGGTGGCTATGCAACAGCTTGTGCCGGCAGGCTGCTTTTCGGAGTTTCTCTCGGTGAATTACAAGGCCGCTGCTCGAAGCGTCCCCGTATTGCCAAATTCGCTTTCCATGATCGAGTGCTGTGTTCGTAGCTACTCAGTAAAGCTCCTTGAAGATCTTAGACACGCTGTGCCGTTGGTCCTTTTTATTCGAGCGTATCGTGGCGAAGACACATGGCACGTCAAGCTGCCAGATTGTGTAGTCTCATCACGTTAAGTGGATGCCGATCGATGTAGTGAACAGTAACAGCTAGTGAACAGTAACGGAGACGGGTACGGTTAGTGAGGGGGTTATGGTGGGTCCGGGTTTCTCAGCGGGTGATCTTTTGGGTTAGGGGTTTTTAGTAACCCCAAAACGCTTACTGTACACTAAGCTTGCTGTTCACTAGAAGTGGCCACGCAGCGTACGATCGGCTCGATCGGCACGCAACAAGGCTGGAAGCAACCCACTGACCTGGCATCCTAGTTAGCTCGATGGTAAAGGGATTGTTTTGTATAGCACAGAAAGCCTACGCCGACTTCGCAGTTAGCATGGAGATGAAAGAAGCGCGAGGATAGACACTAGCCCCGAAAACACTCAAAATTCAAATTGACCTCAAAACGCCAAATTTGCTTGACGGTTTCGGTTGAATTCTATGTCGATTTGTGTTCTGCAGGTATGTAGCGCAGGACAACATTGTGGAAATGCCCCTGGTGCAGATCTACAGCCGCTCCCAGTCGCGGCTCTTCCCGAAAGGGTGAGCAGCTCTTTACTCCGGTAATTCTAGTGTGCCTTAACCGCGGTGTGCCTTAAGATAGGCGCCCAAGGAACGGGTTAGGTTGGCTTGGTGGTTAGGGTGGGTTAGGGTGCGGAGCGCGAAAGCTTTTGGCGTAGGGTTTTTAGTTTGGGTGCTCGGGGTCTGCAAACCTTAGGGCACACAGCTGTTAGGGCACACAAGAGTTACTAGTATCAGCTCTTTCTTCACGGGTACACCAGAGGCGCACCATTGATGTCATCTGTCTTTAAGAGCCGGCGCTCTTCTTTACGAGTTCTGTAGGGAGCGCACTGAGTTCTGCAGATCGGAACCAGAGTCCTGCATTCGGCTTGGAAAGCCACGGCTGAATCATGTTGAGAATCCCGCTTTGACTTCGGACTTTCCTTTTGGTGATTTCCAAAAGACAGTCGTTGTCAGAGCCTGTTCGATTGTGCACAGCGTTGTGCGGCTCGCTTGCGGGTAGTCAGCTTCTCCAAGGAGAACCCCAAATTACCTTGCAGGGCCTTAATGCTCGGAACAGCATCTTTACACTCTTTCCCTTCCTTCCAAAGGTTAAGGATTGCGAGGCACTATCGAAGATTCCCCTTTCCAGCAGCCGTGCAGGCTGGAACCAGTATTTCATGGCAAGTAGCTAATGCTGCGGCATTCCATTTTCACTTCTTGCAGCTACAGCAAAGGACTGGACCGGTACATACCCTCGCAGACTCTGAGGTGAGATTTTGAAAGCAGATCTGATGATTCGAAGTTGTGACCAGAGTCGATCATTTGACGTCCTGATGCGACACAGAGCAGCTCCTAGCTGTGGGCTAATGACTAGGAAGTGGACGTGAGCAGGGCTGCGACAAGACAGGTCGTTTTTCAAAGAAATCGTTTGACCCATGGAGGGCTGTTTGTTGCAGGACACCTTGTTCTTTGAGCAGCTTTTTTCATGAAACTCTTGTGAGCCTGATACGGTTCCTTTTCAAACTTTTTTGGCCTTTCGAAAGGAAGCCATCCTCCTACCTATACTATTTAGTAGGACCTGCTTGTTCCGTCCGACAAGATGCCAGAGATTTTGCTTGAGTAGAATCCCAACGAGGCAAACAGCTCTTTCCATCTGCGTGCAGGTACATCTTCCCGGGCACCTCTTGCGACGATGAGGACGAGGAACTGGTCCCCAACGAGCGTATAGAGAAGGAGTGCAAAGAGAACTGGAAAGCACGCCTTGTGACCATATAAGAATGTGCTGTAAAGCTAGTGCGTCCCGTGGATCAGCGGACAGTGTGTACATAGGAGCTGAGCAATTGATTGGTGACAAAAAGGTAGTAGTAAGCGGGTAAGTCTTTCAGCGATATCCACCTAGACAAAAGTGCAGAGGTACGCCTGAAACCGTCAAGCCGTCCGTATGTATGCGAGCAGGCCT
Source organism: Klebsormidium nitens (assembly GCA_000708835.1). NCBI lineage: Eukaryota > Viridiplantae > Streptophyta > Klebsormidiophyceae > Klebsormidiales > Klebsormidiaceae > Klebsormidium > Klebsormidium nitens. The sequence continues at coordinate 73,629 of DF237178.1, read as the reverse complement.
CATTCTCCTAGCTCGGTTCGCTTCAGGTATGAAAAAGAGGTTAGAAGGAGGTTAGCAATCCAAAACTCTCAGATCCAGTTCATCTCTTATTGGTACCCTCGGTTTCAAGGCATTAGCTCAAACGACAATCACGGATAACCTTAGCCACACGCAGGGAACATCATGTATTTCAAGGTACGTTTAGCTGCTGACACTTCAGGTCGGAAGACTGCGGTCGAAGAAATCTAACTGTGTGTAGGCTTCCATAAACTGGGCCGAGTGCTTTGGATCATAGAATTTCCCGATGTTTGAATCAACCGGTGATTTTCGAACGGATGTTTTGACCAATGTCCGATGCGCAAAGCCGCCTGCCATGAGGTTGAAAAACATGTCATGAAGATTATACATACATACATCACATTATAAAGCCCGTACCGAAGCATGGATCGACGAGTTTGAAGTAAGCCACTTTACTCTGAACAATCGCAGTGATTTTCTTCCTGTATACGTGCCAACAACTGCGTTAATCACATATGTCGGAATCTCGAAAGCTACCAGCGCTTCTAGCTGAGTGATGCGTTCAACAAAGCAACATAAGTGGTGGAATGATGGAAAAACTGTCTCATAAGCGCAACGATCAATGCGATTTGTTGCGCCCTACGGCTGGCTGCATGGCTTTTACACAAACGTCGCATGTGCATCTTGAGCCGAGCACTCAGTAAATTGGGTCACTGAATGTGTTGGATTGCATCCTAGCAAGTGGCCAACTTGAGGAGTTGAGAAGGAGGTGGCGCATATGGATGATTTTTGTGCAGGCGGCCCCGATTCTTAGATGCATGAAACCATTTGACGACAGGCCGAACAGCAATTGGTTCATAGTTGCAAGAGAACTGCGCGTTAAGCTCGTCAACTCGAGAGCGTTGAAGCTTGTGACAAACTGGATAAGTGCCAGACTGTAAATTACATTACAGAGCATTTGAAACGCCTTATCAACTCAACACCACTTCTACAAAAATCTCGGACGAAGCTCGTCACCAACTATCGTCAGACTCGTAGCCAAGCTCTTGCAGCAGGTTCCCCAACTTCGTGCGGAAGTAAGCTTTGTTCTGCCAGTTGAAGTGGTTCTTCCAGTCGCCTGGTGTGCCCTTCCGGAAGTGACGGTTCCCCTTGTCTTCCTTGACCAGGGTAGATCGTGCAGGCGTCCGGTAAGCTGCAGTCTCCTGGCCGACCTTGATTGCCGCTTGGACAAAGTCTTTGAGTTCCTGACCAGCTGGGATGCCGTACCTGATGGACAAAGGTGGGATGCTTTCGCTAACATCTGACAGGCAACAAGATTGAGACCTTTTACTGATCGAAGTGCTCTTTTGCAAGTTAAGCTGGTCATTGCAAGATCAGAATGTTCACCAGAATGGTCACCGAAACAGTGATTGTGTAGCTGGCGACTCATTCAGAAGGTTACAGATGAGGAGCAGAAGCGAAGGAGTAGTGTTGCTCACCAAGATCCAATGGCAGCAAAGGACTGTCCGAGCCGTCTGTCCTCCCAATACCACATGTCTTCGTAACGGACGAATGCAACTCTGGGATCTTTTGAATACTCAGCCATGAATGCACGAAGCGCCGTTGCATATCCTCCTGAAAATGGAGGAGTCGCAAAACGTTATGTGATGCATGTCAGCTGCAGTGGCTTTCACAACCCGCACACTTACTTTGACGAGAATGCCCTATCAGACCAGCACGCATTTTAGAGGAGAGGACTGCTGCTTGCAAACACGTAAATGAAAAAGTTGGAGAGCACTACCTTTGCGTTCCGACTCCCACATTCCACCCGTCAAGAGGTCAATTTCCAGATTCATTCCTTTGGTCTTTCCAACTGAGTTGAGCACCTGGAAAGAAAAGGATTACCAGATGCGTTATGAATTCCCCAGGAATCTCTGTCTTATCAGGCCGGCTATGTGCGGCGACCCTCTCTTCCACCACTCCTGCGGCTGCTTCTCATCCGATTTACGTAACATGAAAATCAAAGTTCGCCGTTCTTGCACAAGGATCTGAAGGCATTGAATGTTACACGGGTTCCGTACGTTTACATTTTGATAAGTGCATCGAGGGGGAGCTTCCTTGTCACCTGATGGATTGTTTTCCCCTCGAATTCCTCTCGCGGTTCCAAGAGCCATGGTTCAAGTCCCTTCTTATGGTAGAAATAAGCTGCAAAGAAAGTCCATAAAGAAATGAGCAAACAAATCTGGCTACAATCGGGGCTGCAGTATTTTCTACGTTGTATGTTTCGTGGTCGTAAGGGTCGCTAAGTGAACCGCATCAAAGCAGCGTAAAACAGCATTCATGATCATCACAATCCAGTGAAGCATAGTACCTTTGGAGTAGCGTTGGAAATATCCTACCTGATACAACAACGTCCCTTGGGTCTCTGACAGTGAAGATGGCTCTAAATGGTCTTCCAGAGAGCATTTGCAGCACACCAGGTGCGGCATTGTTGAGCTGCAAGTATGGAAAAACCCAGGATAAAAGTAGTGGCCTCATTTATATCGCTGATTTTTTCGTGTAGTAAAGTACTTCGTGCTTCACAGAAAATACAATCGTTCAAGCATACCCTGAGATTCTTTTTGAAGAGCCTGCTGTTGATAAAAAGAACCTGCATTTTGCTTGCCTCTTTCTCCGTACATCTTACCTGGCACATCCTGACCTTTGGTTTCAGGCACGATTCCTCAGAATCTTTTGCAAAGCTCGTCTTGCTCCTTAGTGCGTGTAAACTGCAAAAAGCAAGGAGATGAAGGTATCAAACTTAGAAAGTCTGCCTACAGTAGGTCTGCTGCTGGATTGACATTAATCAATCTGACGATCTAACAGAATCGATTTGAAAGAATAAGTATGATGAAAATAAACCTAAAATATTATGACGAGCTGTAAGCTACTCACCTGAAGACTCTTGAGAACCATGCAGTTCCTGTTTTATGATGAGCGAAATGGACCATCAGGAATGGACTTCCCTGAGGGCCATCAGCTTTAGACCACAGACTTGTAGCTGCTGAAAGAAGACCTCTCTTTACATGCTTCCTGCTATCTTTCGGGAACCACTCCACGGTTGTGGAATTCAATTGGAGGAAGCTAATGACTGAGTTCCTGAATCTTTCCATGCGAATAGGAGCAGCTGTCAAAGGCTTTTTTTCAAAATCCGTCTTCGTCAAGCCCATCCCAGTCGAGATCACGTCGTTCACAACGCCTCCAAAGAGTGCATCCGAATGATTCTCTTCAACTGGCGTCCTCGAGCTGTGCATGATTGCGATGAATGCATATGCTATAGAGGCTGCAAGCGACAGCAGGGACAAAAGGTAGATCGGGGTTATCCTCGAGGTTTTCCTCCCTCGAGCTCCTGAAGGCTTCATTTTAGCTGGCTCGATCTGAATTGAATCACAGTCACAGCCTCAGGCTAGGCACAGGCTCTGGAGAAGAGAAGAGACAGCAACCTTCCCTTCCTCTCGGACAATGCAAGATCCACCTTTCGACTGTTGCTCTTTTTAAAGCACCGGCAGCTCTTTTGAAGAGTGATCCGCACACTTTGCCCCCATCAACCTCATCAATCCTGTTTTGTGCAGCACAAAACGAATCCCGTAAAAACCACCCTTCGAAGCAGCGGTTTTGCAGCGCTTCAATGCGCTCCTCAGCGCCTTTGCGACATCCTAAATCGATTCGCGTGCGCCGATCGAAAGCAGCTTGAAGCTATCTGGAGGATAGCTTGCTCGCTGTGCTGCCTTTCGAATGCGATTGCGAGCGGTAGTTGCAGCAGACTCTTGTTTTGGCGGGCTTCCCGCCTTCCAAGCTTTAGACTCCCTGATTAATTTAGGAGCTTCTAGTAAACCTGGTCAGACTTTTAACGTAAATTTCAACCCTCAGGTCACTTCAGGTTTTCTGGCTCGCCGTTTCTTCAAACCCAGCCTTAACCCCCAACGGTGGCCACAAAACTTGAAAATGCAGGGACGATCTTCGCGTCGGTGTCTGGTCATCATTCTGCGCCCTAGTGGCAGGGAGCTAAGAGCTGCATATGCACGGTGTAACTGGCTGGGTGGAACTGATGTCGACATCGACTGTGAGCCTAACTGCAAATGGGACTTTGATCCGCTGGACGTCATTGATCAGGATCTCGACGTACAAATGCGCTCGTGTGTATGATGGTTACAAAAGCTCAGCACGCTCCAACAAACGAAGTGAAAACAACAATGTTTCGGTCGTTCATCGGGTCCAGACATCGCTTTTTCGCTGTACTAAGCAATCCTTTGCAAGTAGCTTAAAACGTCAATATCTGGTTCGCATGCTTGGGCCTCAATGCCACCCATTGGGGCATGGTCAAACGGGGGTCGGAGATCCCAGAAACACGTGTGATCCAGAGCCCCACCTTTTTCGCTTCGCAAGTCATGAGTCACCTTATGAGAGACTGCACGATGGATTTCGACCCGCCATCTAGATCGTTGGGTCACTTTCAGATCTATCTCATGATATACGCAGCGGCATGCATGCATGGCCTTATAGTGACTTTATCCAGTCGAGAGAATCAACGATAAGTCACTGCCTGCAGTTGGCGGCTTAGCCAAAGCAAATCGAAGTGCCTGAGTCCGGATGCAACAAATTTCTAGACTTGTGATCCATATTCAAAAATTCAAAATGTGCATATATGCAATGACCCAAGCCTAGGGGTCCTGTGATTGCGCCTTGTCTGCGCAACAGAGCTCTCGCAAGAGCTAGTGCATCTAGATCAGCGTACTGCTCAACATTGAATGCACAAAGTTGCCTGGCTACAATTCAGGAGGCCGTTGCAATCAAAGTCTTTTGAGGCTCGATACATACTGCTCGGGCCATTCGCTGCACTGACATGCCGCCTGCTGGCCATGTCGGTCTTTGTAGAAGGTGGCGTCTGTCGATCGAAGGGGACAAAGCAAGTCGCATGGCGTTTCAACCCGCTTTCAAAGGGAATCTGATGAAAGCGCAGTTTAAATACAGAAGAACGTACCCATAATCTCAATGCACGCATGTAAGTCTCTTCCAGCTTTACCACTTGTCACTTTTCGGCAATCTTTAAGAAAGGCGCTGCAGATGCTGAAAGTGTGAATTCGAAAAGTCCGATCGAAGTCGGCATGTCGCTATCATCCGCTTAGCTCGCCTCAACCCACGGAGCTTAGTTGTACGGAAAGCCCGTCAACTCGCAGTGAGTGCCAGTAAGTTAGTCTGTTCAACTCAAGAAGGTTTTACTTACAGTGACGTGTTGCCGTCCGCCTGCAAACGCAGTCTCAACAATAGCGGTGCGTGCTTAGTCTGAGTGCGCCAACTCCGCCCATTTTCAGCCCTGAATGTTGCTCCGCATCACGGCGCTTTCGTCAGAACGCCCGAGTCGAGAACAGAGCCCTCGTTGTTCCTGCATCGGGAAGGCGGCACACCGAGGATGCGATCAGACCATACAGCGAAGCAGCGACATACAAAAGGCGTGACAAAATGGATGCAAGTTAGTTCCTCAATCCTCTGTTATCGAATCGGACTACCAGCACGACAAGATGTAGCAAGGACGCAAACTCACCCAATGAACTCGAAGAGGAGTCGTGTCTCGTTCACCGTCATGCGCAGGTAACCGTGTTGCTGCATTGCATTCAAGCACGTGTCGTGAAGTTAGTCTCGAAAGCCTCTTTCAAACAGAGGCAGCACCATGAACCAATGCGAAGCAGTGAAAGTCAGCGCCCAAAGTTCTTACAGAGTAGGAAGAATCAATGGGATCGACGGAGAGAGTTTGAAGTCCGCACGAAGGAGACGTCTTCGCCACGGCTATGCCAGCATCAAAACACGTGCAGCACGAGAGGACGGGTCCACGCTCTTCCATGCAGCGCAAGGCTGACGTCAGCTCGGGGCTTCGGCAAAACATTTTCAGGTTCCACTTTAGAGGACTGCCGTTGCGGCAGTCGTTGACGTGCAGCTGGCAAAGGGGCGAGCAGTTGCCACAGACAGCCGACCGACTCATACCTACATCGAGATACTCAAGCCCAATAGTCCAGACAAGAGCCAAAATTGGATCCGCGATCTCAATCCGCAAAGTCGTCGAATGACAACGGGAATGCAGAGCTTTTCCAAATCCTCGCTGGAGGAGCCTTGATATAGCTTATGAGAGCCGCACCTCGACGTTGACGTACTCGGTCCAGCCAGGGGCCACCGGCTTGATGTTGAGGCACGTGCCTGCGCCCCCCATGCCGATAACCAAATGAACTGCAACAGGTGGCAACGGTGGGTCGCTGCTTTTACAGGCTCATCTCAGATTGGATGGTTGTCAAAGGCCGGCCCCGCCAGGCGGCCGATCGATATGATTACTGGCAGACTGGCGCAGTGCGCAAAGTACATCAGACGAATGAAACGAAAATGAACCTGTCCTTGAGAAGAGAGACGGGGCAGAGTCGCAAGCAGTTGTTACAGTGTTTCCAAACGGGTCAAACTTCGGACACCCACACACCCCCTCTTTTGAGGACCAATGGCACCGTTCAACATGGTGAGAGGATGAAGCAGCACCTGTGCAATGCGTATCTCACGCTCCACGAGTGCGCATCGACTTCATTCGGGAACTCGGCCGTACAAAGATTACTAATCTGTTTCGGAGAATGCTTGTTCAGCGTGCGTCGGTTGACTGAAGCCGACTGGGATGAACTTTCCCGTTATTATGAGACCGTCAAGCTCGTGACACGATTTATGCAACCGGCTCTGTTTGCCCCTCGGACTCTGAGCATTGAAAGTAGGAGCAAACGCTCGATCGCCCTCCATTTGCTGACTCGAGAACCTGCGTGTCGCCGTAGCTAGAAGCCACGATCGTTATAGTTGCTCGCTCTCAATTCTCAGTTCTCTCAGTTAACGAACGCGAAGTCCACATACCTGTCGCCGCAAAGCTGTCATCCGCATTTGCTCGTATGCAGCGGTCCTGATACACGGGGCACGTGCGCTGGTAGCTATGGTGGTGACCCCAGAGCGCCAACTCGACCTTGTACTCTCGCAACAGCGGCTGTAAGGAGTAACCCAAAGCGCAGAATCTAACTTCAGAAGTAGTAGCAGGTCAACGAACGACGGAGGCGCGGAACGGCAGATTGTCTCATGTCACGGATTTGACTTGAGAACTAGTAACAGGTCGACAAAGGACGGAGGAGCGGAAAGGCAGGTTGGCGGCGCGTCACACTCAGTAGTGCAAATGCAAAGTCGTGAGCAACAGTTCTACCGGTTTTGCCCACTAATCACCAGGTATTAATCCGAAACTTTCAAACTTCCCTGCACAGATTGAACGCGGAGAATCTTTTTGTGCTTTTACAAAGTCCTATCGATCAAACGTTGCTTCAAACTCAGGGGCGAAGCCAGCACTCATTTCGCAAATGCGGCTCACGCGTACCTCGATCCAGCGCTTCAGCTCCCGCCCCACCGGCAGGTCCCCGTCCGGTTCGTCGTCGTTGATAGAATCAATGTACATCGGACGGTGCCCGTTGAACACCACCCACGGCGTCCGGAGCCTGTTCACACCGGCCAGATCGGCCGCCAGAAAGGCGTACTGCTCTGAGCCTCGCCTGCAAAAGCGGACCGTTGAGATAAGCAACCGAAGCGGCGAGGACGTTTGGGCCGCGGTGTGCCAACGACGGCAGGGCCCCGCCTGAGGGCCAAATGGTCGTCCTATGCGTGGCAAGACAATGCTTGAGGGGATAGAACACAGTCAAGATTTGCGTCGTTGTCGTCATGATGCGCAGCAGTGTAAGATGGCTCAAGCTCTGGACTAGAGTGCATACCTCATCTGTGGCAGAGAATCAGAATGAAATGACCCAATCCAGTTGCTCGAATCTTAGACTTCGCCCCTTCTCAAATTATTCTCGCCTCTTGAAGTTGCCGCCTCTTAGGTCACCTTTTTCAGAAACGAGCCAAACAGCTAGAGAGGATGAGATCTTCAGAGTCAATGTAATTTTTCACCTGAAGTCGTGCTCCGTGCTCATCATGACCAGGTGCACCATCCCGTGGTCGAAGCTGTACCAGGGAGCTCGGATCCTGCCCACCCGGCCACTTCCGCCGGGCGCATTTCCGCCCCACAGGCTCTTCAGCAACAAGGCACTTTGACCCGGTGGGAAACCTGAAGAGTCTAATCTGGGGGCTGGCATGGGGAGTCGACGAGAGTATGCGACGCCGCATTCCCCTCCGGAGTCGTAGCCCTCGAAGAGGGAGCCGGATGCGGGCCAGTCTACCTGCGCAGCAGAAAGTCCGGAGGTTCGAATTTGAATTGGTCACCGCGGCCCAGTGGACCTGTAAGAATTCTGTTTTTCAGACAACGTCGCTTTTGATCATGCTGCTCTTGTACGAGGACCGAGACCTCTGCAGAGTTTGTGAGTGCGCAACGGGGTGATGCTTTTGAGAATTTGAAACGTTTGGCAAATGATGCGGTCTCTCTCTCAAATGAAAAGTGGTCGGCTCCTTGCCGGTTGTAGAGGGGAGGTGCATTGTCGCGTAAATGCTCCAGCTGCGCCTCGTTCCGCAATACGGCCATCGTGATGTTTAAAACGAACTACAGTTGAAGCCTCATTCTCCCAGTGTCCGTTTTGACGGCCCCCCCCCTCACCTCGTGGTTCCCAATCAGCGTCATGTACGGCGCTTGCGCGGCTAGCGGCTCGATCATCTCAAAGAAGCTGTCCCACTGGCACACGTACCCCCGCGCGTACGATATGTCGCCGATGTGCAGCACCAGCAGCGCGTCCCCCCCC
>DF237178.1:25699-64815 GCA_000708835.1 Klebsormidium nitens | reverse complement strand
TCTACCCCCCGTTTCTCGCGTCGTCCACTCTCCCCCCTCTGCTTGCCCTGCCATTTCGACCCCCCCGAAACAAACGGGTCCGCCAGCATGCGCGCCATGGTGTCCAGCGACGGCTCCTCCTGGTCGTTGGGGTCCTTGGCGCCGTCCGCCTCCGCCTGGCCCATGTCGCCGTACGCCAGAATGCAAACGTCCGACGTGGGGCCGACCTGCAAGTAACGTCATCCCAAGTTGTTTACCGTGATGAAAGAGACAGAGAAAACTTTTCATCTGTCACAGGCTCCGCCGTACGCCAGAATGCGGACGTCCGAACGGGGGCAGACCTGCGAAAGTAGACGTGACGTCTCTGGAAACCGGTATTGTGATCAGACCGTGGATGAATAGCTGGATCGTTCACTCCCGGTTGGGCCGAGTCGCGGTAAGCTAAAATTGGACGTCTGACTTGGGCCCGACTTTGCGAACGACGTCATCAACGTCCTCTACATGATCAAGACCTACCACCTTGGCGCCCCTTCGGTCACGAAGTCCTGGGAATCAGGGTTTAAAAGCCTCCCCCAGAATCGCAGCGTGCTGACTTGCCACAGTCAAACGGGGCTGGTTGCGACGTGACGTGGTGAAGATGACATACAGGGATCAGAAAAAGTTTGGAATGGAAGTGACTGGCCTGAGCATCTCCACACTTCAAGACAAGCAAGACGGCAGATTGTCCGGAAAGCGGGGACAAAGAGGAGATCGAAAGGAAGATGAGATACAAGACGGACAGAAAAGCAAGATAAGCTCAAGACGGATAGAAAAGCTAGATAGCGATAGGAGTCCTCTTTGCACGTGAGAGGGCGGCTTCTGACCTGTGGAGCTACAACAAAGCGGAACTCGTCGCTCAGATTCCGCCCCGCTTCGCCAACCCGATAGTACACGGTCTCCTCCGGGAGCAGCCCACTGATGAGCGCCGAGTGGAAGTGCCCGGGGTCGATCCAACCGACCGATTTCGCAGGACCCTGCGGGAGTGAAAGTATGGAGGGCTCAGTCTGAGGCGGTCCAACCAAGGGAACGGCCGTGCGACAAGGACCGTACGACTGGAAAACACTTACCCTTGCCAATGAGGTTGTCCGAATCGTCATGAAAGCAGACAGGCACGTACTTTGAATATCCGAAGTTTTGCAAGTAGCTCGTAGTCCATACCTCACGCGGAGAGCGTTACGCTTCTAAGTTTGCTTCTTGCCGATCCATTCAGCTGCTTGTCAGACCCTTCCAAACTCTGCCTCGACCGCTTAATCCTTTGCGTGATTTTTTGTTCCTCGAACCAAGGGACGTTCATTTGCTGACCCAATGGACGAGAACCGTTGACGTACTCGCTTGAGAATCGGAAACGCGTCGAATTGGTTTCAGATCCCTACCCCACACATGTCGCCTAGGCTGTGTGTGGTAGTCTCGGCACGGGCTCTGTTCGTCAGCTGCCCCGGGCGCTGCCCCCAATGCACCTCTGGCTCCTCCCCGCGCTCTTTCGTAGTCCAACTGACGAGCATCTCGCCGGGGGTCCCGGTCAGGGCCAAGTGCACCCCCATGGGCTGCAAAACATTGTGAAGAACTTAGAAGTACAAAGGGAGCGAGGATTGTATTAAGGTGATTGACACTGGGCCTACTGAGGACCTCCATTTCTGTAAGTCGAGGCTGCCAGTGTCAAATTTGGTGTACGCAACGGTGAATGCAAGACGAGCGAATCGAAGTTGTCTGAACAACCAAAGAGTGTCGAATGTGCCAATCCACTTGTCCATCAGAATCTCCTCGAGTGATCATCCCTTTTTGTCCATTTTTCTTGATTGGTTCAGGAGGCTCCAGATGACCTCCTTGGTTCCCGGAACTCACTCGATCTGGGTCGGCGAACACCACTGCCTGACTCCAAGCCGCCAGATGCGGCGCCTTCAAGCCTCCACGGAAGAAGGCAAACCGAACATCGGCCCTCATGTTTATCAATCGGAACCTGCATGCAACAGAAAGCCGGCTTTTAAGCGGTAGGCTTGAGTTCGTCATCATAATAATCCTGTGTTTTTGGTCAATCAAGTCAGAATCGGAACCACATTTCCTAGTCCTTGTTCAGAGGAAAGCAGTCACCTATTAAAGACTCGCTAGCTCAACCTCACTCAGATCTGAATAACATGGAGGTCCAAGCCAGAATTGCGACAGCGCTTACCTGACGCTCCCACTGCCACTTGCAAGGTGTCCAGGGTCAGTGACTGCCATCTTGAACTTGATGGGGGCAGTGAGCGTAGGGTCCGCATCAGCCGGCACGTACCTAAGATGTCAAACGTGCCTATTTAGTAGTGCTTCTATCTTTGTCACCAGTATTATGCAAGGAAGTGTAATAGGAGACACCGGGAACTAGAAACAACCAAGAAGTTGACTAACAACCTGGAGATGTGTGAAGTCTGAAGCATGGGAAAGCCATCCTGTTGCTTGACCTCTTACAAGTTCTGACTACAAAGGGAGGCTTGCTTTCAGAACCCATGGGAAACCACTTTGTGCCACTGCAACTAGAGCGTATGTGAAACTTATTCTCAAGGGCAGTCAGTTGCTCATTATGATGGACTGAAGCAGTACCCAAACTTTTGTGCTCTGCCCCCAATTAGTTTGAAATGCCCCTGAAGGGCAGACTGGCCAACATCACAAGACTCCATGATCACACACTCAAATGTTTGACTGCACCACTTATCTGACCTGATCGGAAATTGATGAAGACCTAAGGAAAGAGAAGAGAGGGGGTAAGTTCATGATGGTGAGAGGTTGATCAGGATCTAGAAGGACAAAGAATGTGGGTTCAAGCCCATTGGGCACTGCCTGGTCATCATATCTGTGCACAACAGATGAAGCCACTTTGTCATCTTCAGCACAAGTAGGTAATGCTCACACTGCAATCCAATCAAGACTTGATGGCTCGTCCACGTTTCTCCAGGACACAGTCACCCAGCCAGCATTCTCCGGCACGACCTGGGGCGTGACGGAGAGCTGCACTTCCTCATTGATCTGTACCACCATGCTCTCCACATTGATCTCCTCTAGCGGATTGTGGAATCGAAGTCCAGTCTTGGAAGTTTCTACCCCAAAACCTGGCGCCTTTCCATCTTCTTGCATTGGGGTCAAGAAAGATTGGAGCAGCCCTGTCGGGAGCAATTGAGCTGGCATACAGAATGCTACATCGATCGTTGATGACAAGAGGATAAGAGAAAACATTAGACTGCGCAGAGACCTGTAGCCCTTCATTGATTTACCATGCGAACTCATCTTTGTGAATAGATCAAGGGGTAGTTTTGAGCCTCCCATCAGTTACATGGCAGCTCTCTATGCATCATTTAGGTTGCTTCATTGTACTTTTTGTTCTCATTGGCCTGCCAATGCTTGGTGGTGGCACGCTTTGAGATTGTGCATCCCGGCTCTGCGTTGCTGTCCAATTGGTCGCAGCTAGAGCCGCCCTTCTTCAGAACCTCAAAACGGTGAAGTCGCTTTGCGGGGGAACCGGCGACCTGCCTGTGTTTGTCGAAGGTAGCAAGGTCGCCGTTTTCTGTTTTCTGTAAGCTTTGGGCCCGCTCAGTTTGGAGAAGTTCAAGCATGGCTCGGAAAACCAGTGGCAGCAGGGCAGGCTTGTACCGCAGTCTTCAGACTTCAGAGCCTGGCAGTGGAGGTTGTGCAAGGAAGGAGGGCAACGCCGCAGTAGAGCATCGAGTGATTGCCTGGCGCTCAACGATGTTGACTGCTCAGGGTTGGACTGAGGATCGTGGTATGGTGTTCCGCTTGTGAGCATCCTCCTTGGGTTGACAGTTTCTCATCCTCATGGCGACCACTTTCTCTCCGCCCGCCAAACTGCCCGCCGAAGACAGCCGCCCGCTGCAGTATGGCGCCCCGGGGCGGCCAGAGCTGGCGCAGTACCCCCCGCCAAAAGACACTGACATAAAAACCCCTGCCGAGCCGCCCCTACAGTATGGGGCACCCGACCAGCCGGGCCTGGCGCAGTACCCCCCTCCTAATTCTAGCTTTTACTCGCAGATACAACAGCCCCCACCACCGCCTCAGCCTCCTGGTTACCCTCCAGCGCACGCGCCTTATCCGGGGTATGAGTACTCGGGGTTTCCCTACCAGGATCAGTATCAGTATCCTGGGGGGTACAATCAGCAGTCGATGCAGCCTCCCGCGCATCCGCAAGGAAGCGTACCCCCTCCAAAACAACCTGCTCCGCTTCCCCCCCCTCCTGCCGCCGCTGCTCCGGGGCCAACGAAGAAAGTCGAGACTGAGGAGGAGAGGAAGAAAAGGAAGGAGCACGAGAGGCGCAAGTACGAGGAGCGGAAGCGCGCCGAGCAGAAGAAGGCCGCGCAGCAAGCGGCTGCGAAGCAGGGCGGGAAGGGGACGAAGCCCGAGCGGAAGCCGGGGGAGGCGGGCAAGGAGCAGAACAGGCTGAAGCGGCCGACCAATTTTGTGTGTAGGATAAAGTGCGTGCTCTGCAATGCTTGACGTTCGATGAGAGTGCTGTTGTTTGACGCCTCGTTTGCTGCGGCTGGTGGGGTGCAGCATGCTGTCGTTACATCATTGAATCTTTGTGTTGTAGATAGCACTTCTTGCGCTGCTTGTTGAGGACTTTACATTCAAACCTGAAGCAGTGGTGGTCTGGTTTTGAATGCTTCTGAGAGACCCGATGCTCAGAATGTTATACCACCACCAGCAAAACTCATCAGTTTGTGAGCTAGCAAGGGCGGCGATTGTTGAGCTGGGGCTAAAGCTGTAACGACCTATAAGGTTTCCAAAGGAGTTTCCCCAATTGACTTGGATGTCTGGAAGCTTGCAAAATCTGGGTCACTGAGAATACGCCAAAGTTCGCATTTGCCTTGTTGCATAGATTGGCTATTCTTCTCTCTGCAGGTTTCGGAACGAACTGCCCGAGGTTCTTGGGGAGCCAAAGTTTCTTTTGACAGACCTGGATCCCGACAGGTGAGAGCACCTGATGATACTGGCGACTGGGCTGAGGACTCAAACACTCTAAGCTGAGGTCTTGATGGAAGTCTGTCAGTGAGCCTCTGATGGTGTTGATACGAAGGCAGAGATGTGTCATACGCAGCTCGGGCATGCATTGTGATGGGCACTTCAATGATCAACCAAGGGGCGTATTGATCATCCTTCGACCAAGTAAACGCATTTGCTTATATGTGGCAATCACTTCATGATGTTGTCAATTGTGCTCTTCGCGCTCTCTCGCCCAACAGGAATCCTCCAAAAAATGCGATTGCATAGTGTTGAGTGCAAAATGCTTCAAGTTATCCCTTCACGTCAGATGAAGAATCAAGCCACTGCCCTGTTGAGCTCAGAATAGGGCCTTGTTTGATTCTAACCAAAGTAGGAAAACATGTGTACAGGTATACAAAGTACACAATCACGACTCTGGAGAAGAGGTACAAGCACAAGCTGCTGATGGAGCCGGATCTGGGGATCCCTCTAGACCTTATGGACCTTAGCGTGTATGAGTGAGCGCTCGCACAATCGTGTTTCCTGGTCCCCTCCTCTTTTTGAAGTCTATTTCAATCTTATGGCCCATTCTTGGGCACCAAAGTGGCCTTCAAGCTTACCTAGCTTATTGAGCCAGGACAAGAGGCAGCCCAGGCTCTAAGGAGAGGATAGGCAAGAGGCTCAAAAGTCTATGCATCAGCAAATCCTGTAGGAGGCCGTGTCCTCCGCCCACTCTCACCAAAGCCATCTCATCCTTGTGGCATAAATTCTTACTTTCACAGCCACATTCTCTTGAGCACCCCACTCCACAACCACACGCCCTACCGGTAGTTCCTGCTTCTCAGAACCTAACTCCTTATGTTCGCATGCCCTTTTCCACCGGACCACTGTCCCTCACGCCTTTCCTGCCCAAAACTTATACTCTTTGGTCTTCGACGTGTGTCGTCACAGCGCCCCCCAACTGATGAGCATGCCGACTGCGTCTCTCTCCGCATGCTTGTCCCCCCTTCTGTTGGATCCATCAGTTCTTCAAAACCTTGAACTGTCCGACAGTGCCATAATGCGTTCATCTCCAGATCTCAAGATTCTGTTTCGCAGTGCCCCTCCCGCCGACCAGCGCCCGCCGATGGACCCCGAGGACCGCGCGCTGTTGCAGGACGATGTGAAGACGAAGCTGGCGAGCACGAGCGTGATCAAGAAGAAGGACCGCCCCGCGGAGGAAGGCATGAAGTGGCTCGTGCGCACGTCGTACATCTCGAACATCGACCAAGAAACGACAAAGAACGTGAGCGGCGATACCATGACCCCAGGTTCCTGCGCTCGTATTGTTGCTTGCATTCGAGACGCGGGTTTGCCTCAGACGGATCGAATAGCTGCGGGTTTACTGTGCGGTTTGCTGTGAGGCACGACGGACTTCGGTGTTTCTTCGTTCTTTTGAATGCTTAGGTCACAACCAAGGTGTTTAGGTGTCTAGGGAATCGGAACACGTGGGCCTTCGTCAACATTCATACGGTGTGAACGCATCTTGGTTGCTTACGACCCATTTCCTATTTCAAGCGTTTTCACCCTTGACATACGCGCCTCGCTTTGAAGCTGGATGATCAAAATGGTCGGTCGATTGAAGACCTGCTTGTCAAACCGTCGCTCGACCTGCCTCGCAGCTGGGCTTGAACGAGAAGCAGTTGAAGCAAAAGCGGGACGAGATGCTGGGGCTGCTGGAAGACATGGACGGCAAGACGGACCGGTAAGCCAAAGCTACAAAAAGGAACATGAGGCGCCTTGCGATTGCTCTCAGGCTGTCATCTGGGTTGGAGGAGAGGGGTGTATTCACCTCTTTTCAGACGCCTCAATCAGTGCCCAACATGTAGCAACAACATCTGCGCAGCTTTCAGGTTGCTGAGTACGACCTCCTTTGCTTCGCGTTCCGAAGGCGAACCCTCATATCGACGTTTATTGCTGCGAAGGTGGTCCTCCGCACGCCGTTCCGAATTTCGAAAGTCCAGCCCTGAATTGCGACGACATTACTCACTCCCGCAGTGCGCACGGCAGGGAGTGAGCACGAAGGGCGACGTTCAGCTGGCTCCTGTGCACGCCACCGTTTTCAACATAGCGAACGTCGAAATTCGAAGGACCCTTGGTTTTCGGATATGGATTGGGGAGGCAGACATAAAAACAAAATTTACACTCTAAAACCTTACTGCAGGGAGAAGCAGATTGCGAGCATCGAGGCAACGAACCTCGCAGCCTCGCAGCTGCCCCCCGTCCCCGCGTCGAAGCCGCACTTACGTTCGAAGCCGGTGCTGCCGCTGTTATCTCTCACTGCTTACAGACGCCCAAAAGCTCAACTTACTGACTCTCTAAATGTCAAATTTGCAGGGAGAAGCAGACTGCGAGCATCGAGGCGACTTTTGTTGCCGCCCCCGTGCATCTTAAACAATCTCCAAACATCGAGGGTTCGAATCTGATTGAATCGAGAAAAGAGAAGGAGCTGTGTCCCTCAATCATTACCAATCGCAGGGAGACGCAGATTGCGAGCATCGAGGCGACATTCGTGGCCGCGCAGCTGCCACCCGTTCACGTCTTCGAGTCAGTCTAGCAAGCTGCGAACATCGAGGATACTTCACCACAAGAAGAACGGCAGGAAAGGAAAGGAGCTGAGCCCTCCACTAAAAACTCCTTCTATGCAGGGAGAAGCAGCTTGCAAGCATCGAGGCGACGTTCGTGGCTGCGCAGCTGCCCCCCGTGCACGCGTCGAAG
This sequence comes from Klebsormidium nitens, assembly GCA_000708835.1. NCBI lineage: Eukaryota > Viridiplantae > Streptophyta > Klebsormidiophyceae > Klebsormidiales > Klebsormidiaceae > Klebsormidium > Klebsormidium nitens. Next base: position 57,078 of record DF237178.1, on the reverse strand, counting down.
CCGCACTTACGTCCGGAGCTGGTGCTGCAGCTGCTGCCGGACGCGGACCGCTTCGACGACCCGTTCGTGCAGGCGGTCTTCGACGCGGAGCCGACGGCCGAGTCGGAGCGGCACCGGCACTACGGGGCGGACGTCCGGGAGGAGATGGCGGCCAGGGTAAGCTTCGGACGTCCTCACAAGAATCGGAAGAAGTCAAATGTTGGAGTTTGATCTGGGCGTCTGTTCCGGATTTGAGAGTTCATTGGAGCGGCACCGAGGCTACGGGGCGGACGTCCGGGAGGAGATGGCGGCCAGAGTAAAATTCGGACGTTCCTTGAAAATCCGGAAGTCGAATGTTGGATTTCACTTTGGGCATGCGTAAGTGGGTTATGAGTTCGTTGGAACGGCACTATGGAACGGACGTTTGCGAAGGGATGGCGGCCAGGGTGAGATTCGGACGTCCGTTGCAAGAGTCGCGATACCTTCGGTTGTGCGGGTGATCAAGGAAAGGTTCAACCTTAAAAAGCTCAGATTCTTTCATGATCTCGTCAAGTGGCAATCTGACAGCTTAATGACAGCGTCAGTTGTATGCGCGGGTGACTCGATGAACCGGGTGGTTGATTGCCTTTGTCAAGCACAGAAGCCCAGTACTTGCGTCCGACCAATTTTTATCGAGAAAAGTCCTACTCAAAGGTGTGCGCTTTATGTGGTTCAAATCTTGTCGGGACTGCTGGACAGCCTGGCAAGGCGTGGGGAGGGCTCGAGGGTCTTGACGGTCAAGCCGCTTCTACTGCCTCGCTAACTCAAAGCCTTTCCTAAGGATTTGCTTTGAAAACGGCTTGTCTTTTCAGGGCCACCGTCTAGTGCTCACTCAACGAGGGGCACCTATTTGGCTTTTGCCGATGCATATCAGAATGTGCGTCTAACTCTCTAGCCGACTCTTTCCAGGCGATGATGAAGGGGTTCACAATACCAGGCGACGAGGGGCAGGCGCCCGAGAAGTTTATTGCCTACATGGTGCCCTCGTTGGAAGAGGTGAGCGCCTTCAAATTGCGCTCAGGAATGAAGGTCGTTGAGCTTCTTCATTTCTGTTCTCCCACATGTCAAGGCTTTTTTGGAGATTTAGAACTGCACCATGTAAAGTTTATAGAACGCGTTGAGCTCCTGCTGTAGCCGTGCCTCTGTTGTCGCCCTCATTGTTGTGTCTAAAGCGCCCAAGACGAGAGGTTACGAGGCACTGCAAACCTTCTCGACGACAGTCTGAGAGGAATACTGGCAAGTTGCGTTCCGCCGGACCTGGAGTCCGCTTCTACATTTCTACGTTCCTACTCGATTCCCTCCATCCAGTATTGCCGCTTCGTTTGCTAATACTGCTCAAGATAGCTGAAGGCTTGTGTCGTGTCCAGTATTTTGAACGAAATTGGACCACCTTTTGAGAGGACACTGGTAATGGACTCCAGTCAGGATTTCACGTGAAGCTAGTTCGCCCTAAAGCGACCTTGCCTTCCATGCCACGCGCAACAAACATCAACCAGCTTTTGAGAGAATATTAGTGATGGAAGTAGGTCAGGCTTTCACGTAAAGCTTGTTTACCAAAAACACCTTACCTTTTATGCAACATTGGTACGGATCTCGATGTGGAGTTCGTCGAAAGTGCGAGTACAAGTGGTGACTTTGTCTCTCGCCCCTCTAGTTGTTCTGGGACTAATCTTCCTTCTATGCCACGTGGCAGGTTGGCGCGGACCCCGAAGACCGTGAGGTTGAGTTTGACTGGGTGCGGGAGTACAACTGGCAGCTCCAGCCGACGGAATCCGGACGTAGCACCTTCGTTCTTAACTTTGAGGATGACCAAGTGGCTTACCTGGTAAGGAAGAGCCGTCTTTCAAAGAGACCAACCAAGCGGCTACAAAGCTGAAATAGTAGACCCTTGAATGCGCGGGGCACTCGGGACGCCGTGTTGCTTCGACGATTTTTGGCAGTCGCATGCTAGGTCTGCTCCTCGATTGATCACCGTTAAGTCTCACTTAGAGCCGGATAAAGCGTTTGAGGGAGTTTCGGATGAGGTTAAGCTGTTACTTTGTTCGAGTGAGTAATTTCTGGTTAAGAGCACCTATTTGACGTCCTTGCCTCACCCGTCGTGCATTCCGCATCACAGCTCTGCTCAAAGGCACCGCAACCGTTCGCATATGTGAAACATCACCCGTTCTTTGCGGCTACGCAACCCTCACAACAAAGGAATTTCGGTCGTAACTTTTCGAGCGCCCGAAAAGCGGATTTACGAAGACATCCTCGCGACTTGCAATCTCATCCGATCGAGCCGCCACTCTTAACCGTCGAACGCTTTCTCTCGTGTGCAGCCCATAAAGAATGGCCTCAAGCTGAAGAAGCGTAAGGCGCGGGAGTCTCGACAGGCGCCGGGTTCCGACGGAGAGGACGACGGGGCCTTCCGGCAGCCCAGCAGGGTGAGGCGCCTTGTGCTATCGTTTAGAGAGGCCTTGTGGAGCCGATTGTCGTACTTCGAAGCAGAATAAGATACTTTTCATTTCGCGCCTGGGGCTGTATTGTTTTGATCTTGTATGAGAAGGCCTTGTGGTACTTAGCGGACACGTGGCAGTTTACAAGCTTTTTGCAAACATAGTCGTTTGTCTTTGTGTGCGCATTCGAGTCAAACGTGATTTGAAGCAAGTATGCGAACCGTTTGTACGCACAATGCGTTTTGACAAGCTTCTTGACGCTCCTCTCCTAGCTGCAGGTAACTGTCCAAAAGCGGAGTCAAGAGGAAATCGAGGAGGACATTCGGGTTGCGAAGATTGCCAGGATAGAAGAGGTCAGTCCTGGTTCACGCACTTTGCACTTTTTTCTGCAAACGACTCGCATCATGGTGCTGCTTTTGACCAGAAAGGGAGTGGTCGCAAACGAGCGAGCGCGTCAGCTGACCCGACAGCAGTCTGCATCAAAGCTGTCCGGGCCCACGGTTACGTGTTGAGGATCGTGCACGGTATTTTCGCTCGGTTCCGGTGCACGGTAGCCCCAGACACAGGGTCCACCTACCGGTATTGCAACCGGACAGAGAAGTGGGTACCGTATTGTAGCACGGGCTTGGGAATTGGAAGCGGGTTCCCGGGTCCAACTTCCGATAGCGTCGGAATCGAGCGACACTTGCGACACATAGAGTTCTTGTCAGGGGTTGTTGCACGCTTGTTGTGACTCATGGTCTTTGAACGTCCCGTAGCGCTAAGAGGGCCAAATAGACTGCGTCTCTCGTTGGAGCTTCTTCAATTTTCAAAATCGTGTTTGCATATGGAAACTTGAGTGTAGGATTGCCACACTTTCAGCAAAGCGTGGAGTGCGCTCTGATTTTCCACTGATTCTTATCAGGAGGAGCGGCTGGAGGCCGAAAGGGAGGAGAGGGAGCGGCAGGAAGAAGAGGCGCGGGCCGCCCGGGCCGCGGAGCGTGCTGCTCGAAGGGACAGCGACGATGAGGACAGCCCTAAGAGGGGGAACGAGAGCGGGGAGGAAGACGAGGCGGGGCAGCGGGACGAAGATGAGGACTGACGGCGGATGTGCAAGCGGCTCTAGACGTTGTGACGTGCTCTGCCTTGTGGATCGATGAAGGCCGAAGTGTGTTTGGGCGGGTCAAAATTATGGGTGATCGATGAAGACTGTGCCTTCTTGGAGTATCTACATGCAGCTCGGATCCGTTAGCTTATCGAGATTGCGTGCCTTTCGATCCATGGGCATCGTCGCAGGCAAGCAATTCATAAACTGTTCTTGCGGGACAAGTTCTGTGGCTGCGCGGCGCAAATGTATGGGCAATCCGAGAGGCACAAGCATGTGAAGCATTTGCCATGCTGCCATTGATAGCCAGGCCTAAGCTGACAGCCCATCAAACTAGGCGGCGAATTGATTGTCACCGCAGCACATGCTATGGACAGCACATGACAGGCTCAGTTATGCCCATGTAGACTTCTTCATATATCTTTAGGCGCACACATGTTCCCTACGATGAGCCGGCCAGCTGTATGCACGCAATGACAGGCTCCAGGTGTATACCCAACTTTGGTACATGACGTGGCGCCAGGCCCAGGTACATGGGTGACGTTGATTCAGCGCGTGTCCGTGTTCATATGCTTATCTTTATACCAGTTAATACCGCATATACATTATAACGCGGCCTCATGGGTCTGGCATAAGGCTGTGCACGCGCATGCATGCATGTGCCCCTGCGGCAGTAACATGCAATTTAATTAGGTTGAGTGGTCACGACGGTACGTGGCCTGGCAAGTCCCTGCATTCATATGTGAAGGCGGGGCACCAGAGCATGTGAGCTCGACCCACATACGCACACTGTACCGTCATATCGCACGTGCGGTCGCCTAGCCGCCGCTTGTCCATGCAGATGAATGCTAGCAGCGAGTTAGTGCTGAGGCTTAAGCCTGTGCACTGCGATACATTGGGCATGCATCTTCACGCATGCGAAACGGTTGGTCTGTCAAGGCCGCAGCCCCATTTTAGTGTTCCACCCTGTCAACAAATCAATCGGATACGGGTATCTGATGCACAATGTCCAGGCTCGCAAGCAAGTCCCCCTTTGACAAATCATGATCTGGAAAAGAAAGGCTACAGTATCCGGAAGCAGCCTAGCTGAGGGTTTCGCTCCAGAAACCACCATTGAGGTACAAGCATCCAAGATCAGAACATTGAAAAGCCCGCGAAATGTATAACGACCGTGAGCAGCAAGAATGTACAAGTCGTTGTATTTACAAGTCATACAATACTCACAAGGAAGCAGCACAGCGGGAACGTGATCAACATCTAGCTCGATTCATCTTCATCCGGCTTCATGAACTTTTTGTACTCCAGCTGTGCGCACTCGCCGCCTGCGGTGGGCTCAAACGAAACTTTGTGGAAACTGCAACAGGAAAAGCGAAGGCGAGCCGATTAGCAGCGCGTGAAAGCAACGGACCTTCTCTTTTGTGTCGTTCATCAAGGGAAAAGCCTAGCAGCTCCTGAAACCAAGTATATCATCGCTGTTCCGTGCACACGGAGCATTTTTCTTAGGCACAGTTCTCGGCATCTGCCACGTCAGCAATCTGGTCCCTCACAGCCTTCTGCTTCGGTCTCGATGCAAAGGAAAAGTGAGGAAGACGAAGCCAATCTAGACATCAGAACATCGCACCGCCACAGGTCAACTGAGGTTGCAATAACGAAATACTGAAAGCACGTGCAAGATGACGAACGCCTCACGACGCAGGGTACCACCCAAGGTAGCTGAGTTTTAGTTAATAAGTTTCATCTCAACGGCACATCCAGGACCACAGTCTCTAACCACCCAAGCCTCTGCTTCGGCTGCCAGGGCTCCGAGTTTCGAGCTCAATCCGACCACACCTTCTGAGCATCAAATCAGAAATCAAAGGCACCCATATGCAGAGTTGTGAACTCTCCTTTGGTCACACCGCGCTTGGAGTCTCCTCAGAAGTAGCATCCCGAAACTAGACACTGCCAGAGAAATAATATCTTCGGGAAAGCATCACATAACCCTCTCTCAGAAACTCTGCAGGACGTCCTTCGTGTTTCAAAAGATTCGAGGCTGACCTGCCGTCCGCTCCAACGATGATGAGCGTGTGCTTTTGCGGCCCGAACGCCACGATCGACTTGGCCTCCTCCGGCAGGTGGTACTGCGCCAGGGACCACTCGGAGCTGAAGTACTTGGGGAGCACGCCTGCACACACGATTCTTAGTTTGTCATTTTCGTGTGTCCTAACAGGGCGTGTGCTCGAAGTAAGCGCCGTGAGGACGAGTAGGGTCGACTTGTAGTTATACTGGTAACTCTTGTGTGCCCTAACAGCTGTGTGCCTTAAAATTAGTAGACCCCGAGCCAACAAACTAAAATCCCTAACAAAAAGGCTACGCGCTCCACACCCCAACCCACCCTAACCACCATACCAACCCCACCCGTCCCCCGGGCGTCTATCTTAAGGCACACTGCGGTTAGGGCATACTTGAGTTACCAGAGTCTTGGAGTTTCAGCAAACTTGGTGCAAAAACTCTCCGTGAATTAGGATCGTATCCCCAGGTGAGAGTGCCCAGGCTTTGTACAGGCTGTTTCGGCCGACAGCAAACAGCTGCCAGTCTGAACCAGTGCATTCTGTGCAGAGTAAACGGACGCAAAGGACGTTCGAACGACCCAGACGACTCTCGGGTGAATCCTGGGCAGCTTTGCGAGTTCCCATATGGATGCTCCAGATTCGCGAATGCATGCTGGCGCTCCCAGAAAACAAAGACGTTGCCGCCGCATTTAGCAGGCCGACAAAAACATCCAAGACTGGAGACAGCCTCGAAAGTGCACAAGCTGATAATCCAAGACATGTAAAGCAGAACAAGCCAACCGCACCTTTCAAGAGAGCCAACGACGACATCGAGTTGCGCACGGGCCCGTTCGCTTGGGCTCCACCGTTGACGTAACCACCATTTCCTCCATTCCCTCCGTTGGAGTTTGGACTCGTGGAGGCAGCAGCGGACCCGTCAGCAGAAGCGTCGTCGGGCCGTCCGATCGCAAAGACGTGGATGGTGCCCTTGTCGCTCGAAACCGCGAGCCAGCGGGCGTCAGGGGAGAAAGCGAGACTGTAGATCTCAGCTCGATCTGCCCCACGCCGGAACTGTTGAATAAGGAGAGGGGTTTGGTTAGAGCTGCTGACCCGAGGTGGAAGCTCGCCTTGACCTGCTAAAGTGCACAAAACCAGTCATTGAACAGCTAACTTGCCAAGTCTTGTGGAAAAGGGGGCCAAATCCCAACCTCAATCAAGGCCTGAGGAAAGACGCTACCCCCTGGCATAAGCAGAGATTGAGGTGCCCAATAACCATTGGCCAGTAATTTGAGGCGTGCAGGCTGGATAACGGTAGTTGAGGAGGCCACTCCATTTACTGAACAACTGAAGCTTGATGTTAAGCCACTGCATTATGGAAAAAGCTGACGTTCAAGTGAAGCCTGTAATATGATTTGTATGTGCTCTTTAAAGAGACAACACAAGTTTCAACACGAAGCTGGTCCTGAAACACGATTGTATAAAGTGCATGAACGCAAAGGCTTGGAAACCACTGAATATGATATGTTTCTCAAGCGATTGGCATCGCACCCCAGCAACAGTAATAAACGGCCGACACATTTTTGCAGACCTTCAAAGCGAACTTGAAACCAACGGGCCAAGTCACAAGCTGCAAGACAACCACTGAACACAGTTGCAACCTGGTTGATGTTGGAGCAATTGCCTGGGAGCAGCTACTCTTAACAAAACCTTCATCACTGCTTACATACTCTCTCAACTGCAGTGTCTCTGCAGTGTCTCTGAGCTCAAAAAAATGCTGAGAACATCGACCGGGGCTTAAGACAAATGATGGCTCCTCAAAAGAGAACTTGAAACCCCTATGAACATCCAAGCTGATAACGAAGAAGTTGGCTTGAGAGGATTCTTAACAACCCCCTCATCACACACTATGCTTAGACCAGACCCCCAACCAGAACCCTAAACAAACAACTAGAATTCCACCATTCCAAACCAACCCCTAGTTGAATGTTGGCCGGAAAAACCCTCGTGCAACTGGTCCTGGTCTGATTTGGAGAAAAGCTGTACACCAAGCACCTGTCTGTAAGCACCTTCCTTGACATCAGGCCTCTAGCACAAACTTTAAAGCCCCGAGCTTGACAAGGTAGCGGGCCCTCACCTCTTGCAACTTGCTGCCGTCTGCAGTGCTGAAAAGACGCACGAGCGTGCCCTTTGAGCTGGCGGTCGCCAGCTTCGTCCCATCCAGTGTGAGGGCAAAGCACGCTAGTGCAGACTCATGCGCCGCAATAAACCTCGTCTTCTTCTGGTCATACAGCTCTACCCTCACTTGACCCCTGTGAAGGCCAGGGCACGCCAGGACTGTGCTGTTAGAGGCGGGGGAGAGCGCACAGAGGCCCTTGGGGTTTGCAATGGTCTCAATCTGGTGCAGCAGCTTCAGGTCTGCAAAGTTGTACACGTATATCTTGTGTTCCAAGACGACCACGATACGGTCCCTTCTGAGCCTGACGGCGCGCACCTCGCTCCTGAAAGCCAGCTCGCCTATGCACCGGCTCTGGTGGTCATCCCAAATCATGACCTTATTGGGGGGGTAGCGAGGGTTCTTGCCCCCACCTACAATGGCCAGGATGTTGCAGCGGAAGAGCATTTCGACCAGGCCGATGCCGCCATTGTTGAATTCCCGCCGAAACGTCTCTTTGAAAGGGTCACAGTTATATATTCTAAACCCCGAGTCGGTGCCGCAGGCAAAGCAGCCATAGTCCTGGTTGAATCCCACAGATAGCAGCTCGCTGGTCGCCGGGTGCTCCTCCTCAGAGGCAGCCTGCTCCTCGGCCGGAGATGCCATTCTTTCCACTAGTAGTTTCTAAACTTACTGCAGCATGCCAAGACAGCAAAAGGCAACGTGCCAAACGGCAGGGTGTAAAGGGTGACTGAAACCTCCACTTCTCCTACAAAAGGGGGTCGGCAGCAAAGGCAGGTTTAGCATCTCCTGACTCGCAGCCCTCCAAAAATGGTCACAATCTCTGACAACGTCCTGAGAGCAGGAAATGGAGCGGCTGAAAGGACGCCTCTTCTGCTGACTTCAACGTCTGTTGTTGGACTGGTACAAGTTCACCAATTTTTGCGGGCTCCCTGCCTTTCAAGGTCCTGGAGAAAGTTTGAGAAGCCTCCCGCGCTGTAAAAGAAGCGGGGTTTTCCCACATGACATCTAACAGGGTCAAGGGAGTACGTTCGCAATGAAACCAATTCAGAGTCTTAAGGCGAGCAAGTAGTGCTGGGAATAGGGTTTAATATAACCTTGAGCTTAGAGTCTTCATCATCATACTGAGTGTAACCACGATCAGATAGGTATCTAAATGTCGAATTGCATATCACTAGCCAAGCGGATGGTGGGAATAGGTGCAACCCCCGCGGTTGTCCACGGAACCGGGATATGGTTTCCCTATTGAAACTTGAGCACCTTATGCCAATGGTACGTACCTTGGCTTAGCTTTGCAGCTGTTCACACTCTGCGTTCACTTCACAATGATCGCTGATCGTCGACACCTCGTACAGAGGCACCTCTCGTGAAAATCTAGAGCGCCTGAAATTTGAATTTTTGATGGTCCCATGGCAAGCTCAATGGCAATGCGGCGTACAAAGCCTAGAAGGAGCACAGAATGGGGGCTGCAATGCTCTTGTTACAGTATGATCTGTGGAAGAGCTTTCTAAGTCCGTTTCTCATGCCAAAGGCAGACAATTTCGACCGGCCCCCAATTTCGCTCTGTCCATTTTAAGTGTTGCGCTCAAACAGCCACGCAACGCAATTGCAGTAGCATTCCACCTTAGGATGGAAATCTTTGTCAACACAGGTGCAATGTTTTTGCCATTCATGATGAAACCATAAAGGCGCATTTGCACGCTGGCCGTATCGTAGACGAAGTAATGTGCAGAATGTGCTGCAGCTAGCAATTGCGTCTCAGGGGAGCTTCCCCAACCTTTTGGAAACCCCAGCAAACATGTCCCATTCAAACTCAACAAACTACGCCGTGCCTAAGGGCACTCTGCGGGTGAATGTGCCACCCCCAGCGCCGATAGGCCGCTCCGCAAGCTCCGGATACATCGGCCAGCATTGGGACCGAGGAAATGGGGGAGATGACCCCAACGACGCAAGGCCCCCCCACGGGGTCCATATGCGCAGGCACACCGTCAGCAATCTTTCCCCAGGTATGCAGAGCCCCTCAGAGGCGAGGAGTCCTGCGAGCACCCATTCCGCGAGCCCTGGGAGGAGCAGCGTTGGGAGCCCCTCGACGGGGAGGGTTTCTGCGAGGAGAATGTACACCGCTGCATTTGTGGAGGCGGTACAGCGGGTCAGGGAGAAGCTGAGCAAGACAAAGGAGGAGTGGGTGGAGCTGAAACAAGAGGCGAGCGATCTACAGGAATATAGCAATGCCAAGATCACAAGGGTGCGCAAGTACCTGGTCGTGCTGCAGGATAAGACGCGGAAGCTGGATGCGAGTGTCCGGGATGCTGACGCGCGCCTGGTGCCGCTCAAGAAAGAGAAGCGGAAGCTGTTCAACGATCTTATGTCGCTCAAAGGTGAGGGCCGACCTGCTGTGATTGGGTGGCGGTTGTGAGTCTGGCACTTCTTGAGCATTCTAAGATGTAGAGGTGCATCTTGCCTGCGCAAAGATTGAGGAGAAAGTAGAGTGCGGGGTCTCGCTTGCAGGATCTTCAGGTGGTCAGAGCATACCGATGCGCACGATTCCCTGACACAATGCTGCCACTGGAACATCACATTTGACCGGCCCATTTGATACAGCGAGAAATTGCTTTAGAGGCAGCCACTTCAATTGGCCTGGACAGAAGTAGGGCGTCGTTTGTGTGCAAATGCAACATCCAGTATCTTGGGAGGGACAAAATTGTAGGATGCATAACCTGAGTGACTTCACTTTTGAACAGGTTGTCTAAAATTTGCCCTGTAATACGTTTTCCCCAGTAGTCACACTCCTTCGGTTGCGGTGCTGTCCCAATGCCGGTTGACATAATTGAAGCACAAGAATGTAAAGATAGTGGCATATCGGAAAGTCAAGGCATTGGCAAGATCCCCATGTGCGTGGCAGCTTTCTGGGAAGGTCAAGAGCCCCTTGCTTTATTGTGGACCACAATGTGGATGTGGTCCCTGCACCGACCATCCTCGCACGCTTTTTTCATTGCAGTAACCAGAGCACCCCTGAACCAAAGAGGTTGCATTTCATGATCCTGGCCACAGCAGTGGTTTGGCTTCTGAAACTGCAGAGTGTCTCTGTTGTCGTGACTAATTGAAAAAAGCATGTTCAGACGTGACTTAGACGGTTCATTCTTTGCGTCAACATGTGTCGGACACACCAGCTAAATGTTCCAAACATCGTCCTTCTGGTAGGTCACGATAAATATCGACAGGCGTGCTGGCTTTTTTCTTCCAAGAACCAATATGTTTTATATTGCATCGCTGACTGTCCCGTTGTGTGCGCATCGTACTATCCCACCCTTTTGAGCAGTCAAAGCTCTGCCTCTTCTCCATGCTTTCGATCCTCGCACCCATGCGTTTTGCAGGGGATCATATTGAGCCTCTCTCTTGCATCTACGGCTACGAAATCTTGAAAGTCATGGATCTCACTCTGGCCCCTTCTGTCTCCACAGGAAACGTCCGCGTTTTTGCCCGAGTGCGACCCCAGTTCGAGGACGAAGGCCTCATGTCCTGCAGCTTTCCCGACGAGAACACGGTCCGCGTGTCTGCGACCAACGTGGGGGGATCCCAAATCCCAAAGCGGGACTACGAGTTTGACCGCGTGTTTGGGCCCCACGTGGACCAGACGGAGTTGTTTGAGGAGGTGCAGCCGGTCGTGCAGTCGGTGTTTGACGGGTACAACGCGTGCGTGCTGGCGTACGGACAGACGGGGGCAGGGAAGACCTACACTATGGTAAGAGATATATGAGATAGTTTTCCCATTTGAAATGAGGTTCGAGCACCTTAAAAAACAAAAAAGGGGAAAAGGTTGAAGCTTGAAGTAGGTTCGATTGATGGGGAGGAAACCGACCATATAGTAGGCCCAAGCGGTCATTAAAAGATCGTTCTTTGGTTGTTGAATTCAATTTCGAGGTTGACTCCAAAATGATCAGCTGTTTCTGGCTTGAGGTGCCCCTTCGGGCTTTCGCTGTTCGCGGTTTTCTGTGCTGTCTTTCATCATGTACCAATAATCTGCACCACAACCGCTCAATTGGCCTCGGAACTTCAGCGCTTTGGGTGGCCCACTACATTTCCAACGAGTTTCGCAGTCGATTGCAACTTTAGTGGGCCTCCTAAGATCGGTCCATGCTCCCCACCACCAGACTAACGTGGGTATATAAGACGTGATTGGCGCAAGGGCTGGTGCAAACACTTGTTGCAACGAGTCTCTTCAACTTCAGAGGTGCCGCCCGCCGTTTTCAATGGTCAAGACGAGGATTAGCCTGCAAACGAGACTTCATTCCCATTCGCAGGAGGGCACCCCTCACAACCGAGGCCTCTTCCACCGAGCATTCGAGGAGCTCTTTCATCTGTCCAACGAAACCACGGCAGTGACGTCCAAGTACATTTTCAGTGTCTCCATACTTGAAATGTACAACGAACAGGTGAGCCCTGCAAGGCCTTGGTTCGAGGCTAGGTGTCCCGTGCTTTCCTGGATCTTGAGTAATATTCGAGATGACTACAACTTTGCCAGCAAAGAACAACCAGGATTGCCCGCGAAGAAGGTAGCAGTATCTGCAAAACCTGTTTTCCGAGTCGCCAATTCACATATTTTGCTCGACCGATCTGTGACAAAGACGTGTTTGCAATTCGCGCTGGTTCTCTGATGAGTTCCCTTGTTGTCCGCATCTAAGAACCTCGAGGTCTTTCATAGCCGACCTTCTCAGAAATCTGCAAAGGCTTTCAGCCCAGACCTTTGTCCCCGATGTTCCCAGGGGTGTGTCTCGCCATCCTCAGCCTCCCCAAAGACGTAGTTCATCATTCACATGGTGCGGATCGATGAGGAACGGGCCCCCAATAAGCTCTTATCTCCCCTCTCGTCAATTGTAGATCAAGGACCTCCTCGCGCGGCGACGCCCCTCGACCGCGGACTACTCGCCCTCGACCGAGAAGCACGAGATCCGGGTCGAGAATGATGGCTCGGTCACCGTGACCGACGTGGTTGAGGAGGTCGTGCCTGCGCCAGGGGATTTTGCAAACATCCTACGCAGCGCTAACAAGGCGCGCTTGGCTGGGTTCGGGAGGACGGGCGACCGGAGCAGCAAGTCGCATCTGTGAGCGCGCACTTATGCTGCAGCAATTACATCCTCGGTGTATTGAACCTGTTCCGGTCTTCAGTGTTTTGAACCTGATTCGGTCTTCCCTCAGGCCCTTCTTTTCACTGAAACGCTCGTCTCTGGATCAAGCTTGCACGCGCTTTGGGTTACGAGGTCTGTCAAGAAGGTCCCCAACGGAACTCTCCATTATTGAGTTGCGTCCGCTCGCCTACCAAATCAGAAGGTTTACGAACGGATCGCAATGGCCTGTAACTTTCAAGAGCGAAAGCTCCGCCCCTTGATGCACAAAAGCCTATGTTTTCTTCAAGGAGTTCCTAAAATTCAGGATTGCATGGCTGGAGCGTCTGTTTCTAGTCTGCGCAAAAGCTTACCCCATTCCGATCAAGATCGCCTCTGATTCTGAGAACCGCGTGGCAGGATCGTGATGGTCCACGTGGCGTACCAAGACATCTTCACTGGCGAGAAGCACACGAGCAAGCTGGTGATGGTCGACATGGCGGGGAGCGAGCGGCTGAGCAAGAGCGAAGCGAGCGGCGACCGCCTCACTGAGAGCCTGCACATCAACCGGTCGCTCTCCGCGGTCGGGGACGTGGTCTCGGCGCTCACGGCGCAGAAGCGGCAGATCCCGTACGCCAACTCGAAGCTGACGCACCTCATGGCGGATTGCCTAGGTGAGGGTCCGCGGTGTTCGGCTTTCTTGAAGGTGTCTTTGAGTTCTGGGATGTCAGACGAACGGAGATTGAGGGATGAAGACCCAAAAAGCAAGTTCGTTGGTGACTGAGTGCGTGCTATCAGATTGGCGCGTTCGGTGACGGGAATCGACAAGAATATGGCGGGGACGCCTTCCTCCACTTGGTTTCAAAGGTGCACGTGCGAACATCCAGAGACGAGACTTTGTCATGGTTTGCTCAAGTTCACCATACGCCATTGCTCAAGAGCGGATAGTCCTCTGCGAGCTTTTTTGTTAGCATCACTAGGCTCGTCCTTGCAAAGCACACTGTTCGGTCTTACACTGGCATTACTAGGGTAGTCCTTCGCAAAGCACACTTCTCGGGCCTGTCAGCCAGTCTCCGTGAGAACTGCCTGTTACACATGCATAAGTTCCAACAAGTCACTTCCACCGAAGTCATCAGCGCTCACCGTAAATCTCCTCCTTCACCTCGTTCTTGTGTTGCTATCGTGTCTGCGGCGTCTGCGCTTATTGACATCATGGTTGAGACATGAGCGGTGCGAACTTGCCCTCGTCGTGCAGGTGGAGAGGCCAAGGCGCTGCTGCTGGTGAACGTCGGTCCAGGGGCGGCCGATGTGCAGGAGACGACCAACTCGCTGAGCTTCGCCGCGCGGGCGCGCAATGTGGAACTCACACTCGGGAACAAGGAGAACACTAAGAAGTGGCGGGACATGGTGGGGCTCCAAGTCTTGCTGACGCTCTGTGCTCCGCACCTGTTGATGTGATCATCTCTGCAAACATGTCCAGGACGCAGGATTGAGCATCAGTAGCCTGCCCGGATGCTGTGCCTTCGATTTCACTTCTTCCCACCAAAAGACGCTTGTCTCGGTCCACTTTCCACTCCGATGAAATCTTGTCGGGAGCCTGCCTTGCTCCTTGCCTCGCTCCTTGTTCGAATCCATGTCTCCCAAGCGGTAGCTGTGAAATTCCTCGTCCAGAACGGTCTTGATCATAGTAATAATAGTGGTCCCTCGTTAAAGAATGGGCACCGAGGGAGGGGGGCATCGTCCAAAGTCAGCGTGAACGGGGCATCCTCTGGACAGATATCAAAAAGCGTCAAGCCGATCGGGTCTGTAGGCCATCCGCGTGGCACATTCTGGCCGTGGTTCCTAAACGTCTCCTCAAACCTTCTCCTAACCCTGCTGGTTATCCTCCAGGCGAGCGAGGCGAAGCGTGAGCTTTATCAGAAGGAAACCCAGATCGAGGAGCTCCAGCGGGAGTTGCTGGAGCTGCGGCGGAGCGATGGGGGCGCCGAGAGCCAAGCGGAGCTGCAACAGGCGCAGGAGGACCTGCGGGCGAGGGACGAGGAGCTGGAACAAATGCGGGTTGGTGCCAACACTTGATTTTTCCGTTTTCGTTTGACAGTCCCGTTTGGCCTGCTCTTTATGGTTAAGCTAAGTCCGTTTTTGCATGGGGAGGCTTTCTCACCGTAAGATTTTTCTGGAGAGCGATCATTCGCGGATGTTTGTTTCGTAGTTTTGCCTTGGTGGCACTGTTTTCATGTGCTTGTGCGGGATTCTCGTGGTGTAGCTAGTGCTGGTGATCTGAAAGAGTTGATTGCGTTGGCGAACGGAGCAGGAAATTCGCTCTGAACGGCTTTCTTTCTAAGCGTACTCCAATTTGGCAACGCCTTGTCTGCTCGGGGACCTGATTCTCACGATCTGAATATGCTTGTAGGGTTCATTTACATGAATGTGGGCGGCATCGTGTTAGTTGGTCCCCTCGTAGATGACACTCAAGAATAATAAGCCAAGATGACGTTAAGCTCCACCCACCGTAAAAAATCCTATTTCAAAAGCTTCCTGCTCCGCAGCCATACCCATTCTATCCACAAACCACCATTCCAGTGCGTGCTTACTTTATCATAGTCTCCGCTTATTATTTAACTTTTATGAGTCCAATCCCGTAGGCGGAGCTGGACCGGCTCTCCCAGCAGAAGGAGTACCTAGAGAGCGACCACGCCCGGCTGTTCGAGCAGAAGCGGGAACAAGAAGCGGCGCACGAGCGCATCGCGGAGCAGAAGCGGCAACTAGAGGAGGACCACCGGCGGGCCGAGGAGCGGCAACGGGAGCTAGAGCGCGCTCATACGCAGATGGCTGCCCAGGCACGGGAGGTGAGGATCGCGGGCCTTATGACTCTCTGTTTCCGCAACAGGGTTCGCGGGTGTTGTAAGATTGGCGTGTCGGCTTTGAGATGCGCCTCAAGCCGTTTCAGACATATCAGGGTCCGGAAGAAGAGTGCAGCATTTGCGGAAGATTCTTCTTTGAACAAACGGCCATTCATTCTGTTTTTTACATCGCATGTCTGTTGTTCAAGACACAGAACGGAGACATGTTGTCTGCATTGCTGCCGCGGGCTCGAGAGGAGCAGGAGAGGAGATGTTAGATTCTCACCCAAGGAATTCGGAGACGGTGCTTTTAAAAGCTGGGCTTGCACTCTTCTACAAGGAACCAGGAAGAATTATACGTCGCGTTGCTCAATTAAAATTTCCAATGCGACTTATATCTGGCACTTCTTCAATTAGTGCACGATCCCCCCCGCAGCTGGAGACGGCGTATGAGCACATCGCCGCACAGAAGCGGGAGGTCGAGGAGGACCACCGCAACGAGCTGGCGGCCATGAGTGAGGGCCACGCGGCGCGGCTCGCGCAGGAGAAGGCAGTGCGGGAGCGCAAGGTCGTGCTGCTGCAGGTGGGGGAATTCTGCCTTGAGACCTGGAAGGAAAATCTGATGATGCCACTTGAGTCAGGTCTAAGAGCCGAATAGTTCAACTCTTGAGTATACTATGGAACGGTGATTGCCAAACGGAATGGGGGGATCTTTGGGAGAGTTTGCTCTGCAACGATTCGGAGCCGCCACTGACACGCAGCTGAAGCGCAAGGTATCGTTTTGCAACTGTGAACGGAGTCTTCTTCGACAGATTTCACGGATGAACCGGTCCTCGATACTCGGACGCTCTTACAGCCTTCATGCATTGTGCTTGTGGATCGTTGCTTCCCTCCTCCTTTCGATGATCTAAATGTTCCGTCCTGCAGCAACAAGTCACCCAGCTGGAGGCGCAACTAGCGGAGGCCACCACGTGCCTCGCCATGGCCTCCCTACACGGCCCCCCCAAAAAGACCGTCGAACCACCCCCCCCGGACGACCTCGTCAAGTCCAAGCTCGACGAAGAGCTCGCGAAGCGGGACGAGCTCATCGAACGGCTTCACCAAGAGAACGAGCGTCTCTTTGAGCGCTTAACGGCAGCAGAGGCCGAGTCGCAAGCCAAGCAGGAGGACGGCGACTGGCTAAGCGAGGCAAAAGACGAAGTCCCAAAGACGGGCCGGCCGTCTTATCGACCGTCGTCGATCGAGCTCCGGCGGATCATCGAGGGGTCGGACACGAAGTTCGAAGAGGTCGGTAACGGTGTCGGCAGCGGCAGCGGTAACGATCGGCAGGCGGCGGTGGCGTCGTCGTCGGGGCGGCCGTTGACGCCGTCGGCGAGCGCGAAGAGTTTGCCGGCGCCGAAGAGCACGATAAAGACGACGCCAGCTGGCGAGTACTTGTGCGTCCAGCTGGACTCGTTCGACGTGGATGCGTTTGGGACGGAGGGGGAGCGGGCGGACGGTGTGAATAAGCTGCTGATGCTGGTGCTGGCGGCCGTCATCAAGGCGGGGAGTGCACGGGAACACGAAATGCTCGCAGGTGAGGGGCACTGTTGTCTGGATACCAAACGTGCTCCCTCCTTTTGGATACTATTTAACTTTTTCCAAATCCCTCTGTGCTCGTGTTCATAAGCAAACCATTTTCCGCCGGCCATTTCAAAACACAACGAAACGATGTGGCCGTTTGCAACCATTACAGGTTTCTTGCTTCTAACTGCTGATGGTAGGAACCCTTGAAATAGTCGATCTCCAATCTAAACTTCGAGGTGCCGATTGCACAATCTCAAGATTTTTTTCGAGTAGTTCCAAGTGCCAGAATTCTCACTGTCGCCTGAATCCGCCTTTTGATAGATTTCGCCTGATCCCGCCTTTTGATAGATTTCATCCACAAGTTAAGGCTTTGCTTTCAGGGGATTTCCGCAACTTGATAAGGGGATAATAATCTACCTTTCGCCTGCTGACAAGAGCACGCGTGCATTACAACGCCTATGCGCAATTCGTTTTCGAAGGCTTCACTCAAGCCGACCTGCTTCTCTTGTACCTTGGCGCAAGCCCGCCTCCATGAATGCATTTTGACTTTCGCCTTCCGTTTACGGATCTCATGCATGGAAATCATTTTCTTTGCGTGCGTCCTCTTGGAAGGCTGAGACTTTAAAATTCTGAGAACGATCTTTTCGCAGAGCTGCGAGCGTCAACTTTTGCGTTCCTCGAACGGGTCGCCTCCCTCCCGGGCGTCGACACGGTTCTCGTTGCGCGCGTCCGCATCCTCTACATCCGGAGCCTCATCCAGCAGTCCCCCGAGTTGAAAGACGCGGCTGCGGCGCCCCTCGAGCGCTTCCTCGCTGTCCCCGACTTCTCGGCCGCCGACGCGGGAACGCCGGACACTCCCACTGGTGCGTCCAAGTGTTTTGTGGGTTGGAAAGATGCCTTTCAGCACAGGTTATCCTGTACTACTTTTGTCAATTCGAAGAGAGCAAGTGGCCCATTTACGAGGTCCACTTTGCTCCGATGTCTGTCCATGTCCCAAGCACTGATGTTGGTACAAGCTCTCATGAGAACAAATCAACGGATCATCATTGCAGGTCAAATGTGTGGCTCACAGTCTTTTCAGCCCAAGCTTTATGCGACTTCCAAATTCCGGCAGCTGAAACGAGTTATGAATTTGGTCTCTGTCTATAGATCATCGTTTTTTTCCCTTCACACTAAAAACGCGTAGCCAGCAACATGCACTCGAACATTGGAAGAGCCTGATTGCGAATAGCGTCTGCAGGGGCGCTCGTTCCGACGGAGGGCTTCCGAATCGACGTCCATGTGCGGCCGGTGCTCAAGAAGAAGAAGAGCTTCGGCTTCAACAGAGAGAAGAAGGTGGAGGCGGAGGGGGGACATCTCGCGGAGGGCAAGGCGGAGCAGGTCAAGCAGGACGCACGCATCTACGCGACCGGAAACAAGGTGGGTGATTGATAGTGGTTAGGGTTTTTTCCCCTTCTGGGTGTAGGATTATGCGATCTTGCGAGTTCCCGGTTGTGTAAGTTGGAGAAGGTCAAGCAGGCTGTGTGCAAACTCACGACCAAAAAGAAGGTGCGGTAGCGGCACCGGATCTTTGGAGTGAACAGGTTGGGCCCGAGCGAACAGGTTTCCGGGGTCGGAGTAAGCAGGCTAGGAGTCTGGTTCGACATCGCCTCCCTTAGTCCCGCAGATGTTGACAGTCTAGATCGTGATTTCGCCAACGCTTCGGTCTTTCAATATCTGGTTGCATATTTTCTTGAGCCCTGCCGCTGCTGCAAACGATGGGGCAAATTTCCTCAAGAATGTTTGCGGATCTTGGAATATGCCCAGATACTTGACACCACAGCGCCTCAGCGCCTGCGCAGCCGACGGCGCCCCTGACGGGGCATTGATTTGCTGGCTCTCCTGACGCCTTCAAACTTCTGTGAGGTCTGAAAGTTCAATGGCGAGGACGGGCGCCAGCCCTATTCCTACAATTCTCTGGCTTGTTACCTCATCAAACGGCTGAAACCTTTCCGACACAAATCTGCTAGCCTTGCAGGCGAGGCATGCCCTCTTTGCGCACACACTGGCCGTTGGGCCGCATTTCACCTCTTCATAGCGATGGCACCCAACTCGTGCACCTACCACTCGCCGGCATCAACAAGTCTCAGAATCCTTTAACCTAGTCCTAAACCCTACCCCATACATCGCAAGCCTCAACCCTAAACCCTACCCCACATCGCAAACCTCAACCCCAAACCCCCGAATTTGAAAACCCCGCAGGCAATGGCGGCCCTGTTTGCGCACACGCTCGCGGGCGAGCTCACGTCCCGCCTGCGCAGCTGGATCGCGGACCACTTCGAGTTCCTGAATATCACCGGGTTCAACGGGCAGCCGTCCGAAACGGACGTCCTGACGGCGGCCATCATGGAGGGCTGGATGGCGGGCCTGGGCGTGACGGTGCTGGGGAGTTCGGACGCGCTCGGACAGCTGCTGAGCGACTACGCGCTCAAGGTGTACGAGGCGCAACTAGAGGTGGGTGTGGTAATGTCCTGCCCTTGCACTTTGAGGAAAATAGCAGTACAGGCGGCTCTCAAGAATGCCTGGAGAGGTAGAAGCTGAACATTTCCAGGTGGAGCCAGTGCGAGTGTCTGAGAGAAGAGCTTGGACATCTGTGAGCAACTGCGCCCTTGAGGCGTATGAGGCGTAACTAGAGGTGGGCATGGTTGACACGGGATTCTCGGTGGTAAATACGGGTTGGCGTTACTGGATCAGGCAGTTTTCTGTCCATCTGCCACCCAAAAACAACGGCTTCCAGGCCTTCATGTTGTGATCCTACCCCTGACGTCATAGCTAACGTTTTCTGCTTTCCCCGTCGCAGCACCTGGAGGACCTGGCGGGGACGCTTGCGTCCGAGGAGGCGGAGGACCTGCCCGCAATCGCGCGCCTGCGTGCGGGGCTCGAGACCATCGAGCACCGCCGGCAACGCATCCGGCACCAGATCGCGGGGGATCCCTCGCTCCTCCCCCCGGCCCACGCGACCCTCGCGCTGCGCCGGCTCGACGAGGTCTCCGCGGAACAGACGCGCATCGACTCGCTCGCGCTGCTGGAGGAGCTCTTGATCGGGCTCGAGGCGGTGGTCACGGAAGCGCTGCAGTCCCCCGGGGCGAACCACCGGGCACTGAGCGCGAAGCTGGAGACGCTGGTGTTGCAGTCGGGGGCCCTCGCCCCGGCCGACCGCGCGGTCGTGGACGAGTGCATCGAGGCGGCGCGGGAGGAGCTCCCGGACGCGGCGCCCGACCCCCCCCCGGAGGTCTCGTCGTCCGAGGGGAGCACCGCGAACAACGCAGATGTCACTCCCGCCGGGGGGGAGGATCCGCAGCCGACCCGGGGGGGGGACGGGATGCAGGCGATCCAGTGGAGCGTCGTCCAGTTTAGCAACGGGGTGACGGAGCCGGTGGTCGTGAAGTGTGGCGCGAACGACAAGCTGGATTTGGCGGTGCAGAGCGGGAACGGGAAAGTGGCGGTGTTACCGGTCCCCGGCGTTTTGGGGGGGATGGATATGGACCAGATTAAGCACACCCTGGGGCACGTGCCCCCGGACCTGGTCCAGCTGGCGATGGCGCGGACGCCGGACGGGACGCGCGCGCGCTACACGCGGCTGTATAAAACGTTGGTACGTAGCCGCTGCGCCGTGCTTATCAGAGGTCTCTTGAAGAGAAAGGTCACAACTTGGCACACCGCCCACGCTCTTTGTACATTTTGAAGTGAAGAGTCTTCACACGCAATTGTCCCAGACTCAAGAGTTTGCAAGATTCTCGTGGAAAACCCTTCCGAGAGGCTTTAAAGCAATAAACCTCATTATCAAGCGTGCCTGCGTTCGCTTTCTTGATGACTGTGCTGAGATCTTTATTTAGACCAGTTTCCCTCGTACAGCCCGTTGATGCGCCGCAGAAAGCTGTGCTGCTTTTCGCTTCTGCCTTGAATTTCGTTTGGACCGTTTTTGTCGTGTGGATATTCTAGACGTTCTCCATTTTCTTCTCTTCTCAGTCCTCTGTCCCGACTGCATTTGAACTTCGAAAATTTCGTTTTCAACCATGAATCCAGATGTGGGCTTCTGGTCCGGTCCCTGTATGTATTTCTGCGCCGATTGGAGGACCAGTAAGCTAGAAGAACGAGCAATTGATGAAGCAGAAGCAAATGGAGACAAATTGTGGACGTGGACTGAGCTATGCATTCTGCGTGCAGGCTGCTCGAGTTCCGAAACTACGAGCCGCTATGGGAGCCGAGTTGGAAGACTTCGCCCCAAATAAAGGGGCCGGTAAAACGGGTTCATAACAAAAGCCGCATCTGTGCCCGGCTTTTCCGAATTGGAAAGCCGGCTTTGATTGAGTGCGCAACTTGCTTGTATTGGGTTATTAGTTTTGACTATAGGTGCTGGTAGATAGGCAGTCAATGCTGACGAAGAATAGAAGCTCCTGTTAGATTCTGGTTGCCTGGACAAGGCATAAGTAGCAATATCTGTGCTGGACGGAGAGAACCGTACGAAGCTCAATGTCAGCGCGACCTTACATTGGTAAGTGATGCAGTCAAATACGTAATTGATCAGACTTGAGTGGAAGTCGTTCCTAAAGAAACTTGAGTTGGGTGCCTCTGAAACGGCATGGCGTGTGTGCCAGTGTAGATTTTGGCCTTGATGTGTTGGAAGTTCCAGCACCCTCCGCGGCATGGAATCATTGCTGGATTTGACGCTCATGGTATCAAGAATCAAACATTGGCTCACGTCAGACAAAGTTGGGAAACCGTCATGACGCGTGAAATTCGCCATGTCCGGATCGAGACATTCTTTGACTCCATGTAGCTAGCTGCGCTATAGCGGTATGCTACAAGCTAACTAGGCCGTACATGCAGCATATGCAAGCTTCATGTGAGTCTGACTCACGCTCCGGTCGAATAACAGGTCACGGCATCTCACACTACCTAAATACAGCGCCATATGCGGCGTAATTTCATGGAGGATCGGGTAGAGCTTCCAGGATACCTTGTGTAAATTAGACCACACGCGCTTGTCAGCGTCTGCAATGAGCGGAAGTAAGCCAAAAATGGAAGTAAAGCTAGAGACTGTAAAGTTACGGGACAAAACAGGCAGGCTGGCATCGGATCCGCGAAAACAAAAGCAATGACCTTATATTTGCAACTCGACTCGCATATCTGATTGACAATCGAGCCAGAGATTCAGCTAGCGAACACAAGCAGAGCTTTTGCAATTACTTAGGCCGCGCGCGATCGCTTAGGCTTCTGTGTTTACCTAGCTAGGCCGCCTGGCAATCCCAATTTATTTACTTCGACCTACGACGTTCTGCGTTCTCATGTGTCCTTAGACCAAATAACAATCCATGACCGACGTGACGCGTCTGTCGATTTCGTGTCCTTAATTAATGCTAATTGTGTAATGTACCTTGCTGTCCAATAATGGTCCGTAGTAATGGTACTCCACTCTGACGAATAGTAATAAACGGCTGTAATCTGTTTGTTCCCGAGACGATTGGCCCCCATAAATAGGCAGTAGAAAACTGTAAGCACCGTCTGCGGATGCCAACGATAAAGTTGACCCTTAATTGACGAATCTAATTGCACAAACTAATCGCGGTGCGCCCATCAAGCAAAGCCGTTCTCGGCATCAAGACGTTGCTGGCTTGCTCGTAAAGAATGTCATCGTTTGTGGCACGCTCCTTGGACCCAACATCGACGCCCTAATAAATTGCTGTTCACCGTTCGGTTTTCTTCACCCAGTATCTAGCCGGCGTGCGCTAAGCGAGTCTCGAGAAGAGACCAATAATAGCTCATCCGTTGCTCTGCAAGTGTCATCTTTGAAAGTGCAGCGACAGGGCGGTAATAAATAGCCGGTAAGCGCTTAAAACGGTACGCCCAGCTGGCTGTCCGGGACGGCGCCAACCCTGCAGGCATCAGAAGAGTTTGGCGACCTTGAACTTTCATAAAAAGCACACGTTTTGGCACTGGTCCACAGCCCAATCCTGAGAAAAGTTGCAGCGAAGTTCGAAGACGGAAGAAAGAGGCTCGACCATTTACCACCCTCTGCGGTTAATCCAACGGACAGATGGTAGGCTAGTCTGATAGGATAAAGCTCGGCGGAGTGGTTCTCCAAAACAATTAGAGCCGACCTTCCTTTTCCAGTAAACGGCTCACGACTTCAGTAAGACTGCTTTCCAGACGCGGAAGTCTGGCCACTCTTGCGAAGTAGCAAGCCAAATTACTAACTGCACACAGGGCGAAGGGCCGCACGACTCACTGTCTGAAGAGGATCTTGATGATCCCAGTGACCGGGGGGTTGTTCCCGATGACCTGGAAAGCTGCCAGGGCCAGGTCCAAATGCTCCCCCGGTTGGCCTGAGCTGTAACCCCCGGGCCCGGGGCAGTAAGGCTGGTCCGCCGCTTGGCAGATGTCGTTACGGGGCTCATCGCACTCCTGAGGACGGGAGACAAGCAGATTTGAGGAGGGGGGGACAACGGGCGCAAGCTGAGTAGGCATTTCTCGTAATCCAGGTCGGAATCTGTGAGTTGCGGAGAGTGAATAGGAGTAGCCAGTGTGAAGGATGAGAAAGAGAAGCATCACTGATGGATGCGAGATCTTCAAGGGCTGCTTTGAGGTCCGGCTGCCAAGCGCTGACTAAGCTCGCCTCTGAGAGCAAGCACTGCCCAGAAATCGCACGCGCCAGAAGGTCTAGCCCCAGTCCGCGAGGCCAAGACGGTAGTAGCGCATAGGAGCAGGGCCTTGTGCGTGCGTGCCAATGGCCAGTCTCTTCTTGAATCACTAACCCTCAAGAACATCGGCACTCTGGATCCTTCACCTAGTCCTATCTAACGAGGCCCGACAATGTAGCAGAGTTCGCTTAGGCTCGAAATTCTCGGGTCTCTGCCAGCGAAAACTGAATCCAGGCTAACAGGCCCCGGCAAAGGCCGCCAATCAAACTCCTAGTTGGGCTTGTTCTTCTGCAAAGACATGTCTCTCCCCAAGGGATATCAAAGCCGACTTTGATGCGAGCCCGAACCAAGACACGCACTGGAGAAGCGGCCTTAGCATCAACTTTTGAACTTACGGTTTTTGGGTTAAAGAAAAGACTTAAAAAGCCTCTAACGCAAGCATGACGATGGCCCTCGGGACGACTCACCGGGCACAAGTCCCCGCCCTTGACGATGATCGACTTGTCCGTCGCGCACGCCCCGCGCTCGTTACCCGGGTACAGCCCGTCGCCGATCCGCTTGAGAGTGCCAACGCACTTGACCTCCCAGTAGGTGCCGCATCCGGGGCCGTTGCCCGCGCCGGGGCCAACTCCGAAGATGTGGGGGGGCAGCGCCACGATCATGTTGTTGGCCGGCTTTTGCTCCGGGTTGTTGTAGTAGCACGCGGTGCCTGGAGGCGGAACAGAAAAAGGTGAGAAGTGGAATGAGAAGGCGTTCGAAACGAGGGCCTTCGGGTTTTGAAGCTGAAATAGTTTGAAGATGTGGGGGGGGGAGCGCCACGATCATGTTGCTGTCCATCTGTTCTGCCGGTTGTTGTAGTAGCATGCGGTGCCTGGGGAAGGGAAAGAGAAGGTGAGGACGTCGGAATGAAGTGGTTTTATGTGCAAGGGAACTCGAGTGTGAGGAACTCGAAAAGCTAGAGGAGCGGGCCACAATCATGTTGTTGTCCGGCTTGTTCTGCGGGTTGTTGTAGTAACAAGCGGTGCCTGGGAATGGAAGAGAGAAAGGTGAGAATGTTGAATCGGACGGGTCGACGGGTTCGCTCTGAATAAGGTGCTTCGAAAGCAAGGGGGAAGCGCCACGATCATGGTGTTGGCCGGCTTGCTCTCCGGGTGGTTGTAGTAGCACGCGGTGCCTGGGAAGACAAGAGCGAAAAGAGAGAATGTCTCATTGGGACTGGTCGACCGGTTTGCTCCTAAATAAGGTGCTTCGGAAGGTGAGTCTGAGGAAGTCGAAAGATAGGGGGAGGCGCCACGATCATGTTGCTGTCCGGCTTGTCTGAGGGTTGTTAGCAAGCGGCCAACAACATGATCGTGGCGCTTGCTAACAACCCGCAAACCGCTTGTAGCAAGCGGTGCCTGGGAAGGAAGGGGGAAAGGTGAAAATGTTGGATGAGGCCGCGATCGAGTTTGTTTTGACGTGAGCGGCTTTGAAAATCTGAATCTGAAGACGTAGAAGGTCGACGACTGGAGGGTCTGGAGATCTTCATAGATGATAAGCTCAGTCGCAATGTGGTCGTTGCAGCCAAACGAGTTGGTTGAGCTCCCCTGACGTTTCTAGGAGACTGGAGAGAGTCGAGTTCTGCAATGTGCAGGCTACTTTCGCTTGAACAAGCATCGAAAGAGGAACTTTGAAAAGGTGCTGAAAATGGAGATCAGAATAGTCTCATGTCGAAAACTCACGGAAGTAGTTCGCGTTGTTGGGATCGGTGTACCAGGTAGCGAAACCAGGGCGGAAACCGCCTCCGCCAGAGGAGCTGTCCTGTGCGGGGGCGGGGGTACTGGGGGGGTTGGTAGGGGCCGGATTGTTGGGGGGGTTAGTCGGAGCCGGGTTGTTGGGGGGGTTTGTCGGAGCCGGGTTATTGGGGGGGTTTGTGGTAGAGGGATTACTGGGGGGGTTTGTTGGAGATGGGTTACTGGGGCCGTTTGTGGGAGATGGGTTGCTGGGGCCGTTTGTGGGAGAGGGGTTGCTGGGACCGTCTGTAGGAGAGGGGATCGAGGCGCTTGCCGCCCTTGCAGCAGCGGTAGGCGCCGGTGTTGCCAGTCCCGGAACCACTGGGATCAACGATGCTGGCACCAGAGGTGCACTGGAGTCGATGTAGTTTCTGCACAAAGAGGCGGAAGAAACGTTGAGTCCCGGATCTCAGACGGCTTCTGATCGATAGGAGTTCCAGTGGGACAGAACAGACATCTCGGAGGTGAGAATCAAAGCGCACAGCATGAACGGCTTGGGCTTGCAACTTCGACTGGATTCATGCATTCTGTAAGGGACCTTTCAGGAGGCTGCCAGGCAAAAGTTTTGTCAAATTTTGCGGTGGTCCTTAACGGCAAGGCAGGCACTTTACACCCGTTTCTCTTGAGAGACCGACTGCAAAGAATTATGTGGCTGAGGTCCTGTCCCCTATCGACAAGAATAGTAACCTGAGGCAACCTGAGGGCCAAACAATTGGCTCAGCTCGTTCGATGAAAGGCAGTGCTTTGAATGAAGGCAGCAGAAACTCACGAGCACTGGAAATCGGGGCCGCCAGAGCATTGCAGATTGGCTGAGGAGTCGCAGCAGAAGTACTGGGCCTGGTAAGGGGTGGTGAAGCACTGCGTCATTTGAGGAGGGCAGACGCCGTCTTGCAGGAGGTGGCGGGAGCCTGCAGAGAGACAAGTCTTGTGCTTAGCTAAAGCAATTGGAAGCATTTGGCAGACGTTGATAGGAAAGGAACACGAAACCTGCTTGGGATCTGTAGCTTCTGGCAATGACCTTTTCGAACTTTTTGACTGGACAGGCTGGTATGGAGTTACTTTCATAGCGTCTTCTGAAAGCATCTGAAGCATCTGGAAAGCGCTCTAGGCTGATGTCAATGTGGAGTACAGATGTTGAAAGGAGCGGGATGAGGTGCTTTGCAACCTAACGGAATGCGCTCTGCCTTGCTATCCACTGTGCATTCAGTTGCAACACGCATTGCCTACCACAAATTGTTCTTCAGAGTGATATGCAAGTTGAACGGTGCAAAGTGTGGGGACAGTCGCATTGGAGGAGTGGCAACTCAGGAGAACGTGAAAAAAAGCGCACAGAGATGATTGAAAGCAATGACGAAGGACTTACTGGAGACATCAAGCGGCCTTGCGGCGGCCAGGCTGAAGAGGCACGTGAGCGCCACCACAGCAGTGGCCATCGATCGGCTGGGAAGGGCAGCAAAGCGAATTTGTTAGTAACTACATTTTCATTACGTGAAAATGACGATAAAGATCCATGTTGTCCGAACGCACTGCACCTGCTCAAAATGCACCTCTGTTACTCTGCATCAGCCTGCGAAAGATCCGGTCTTGACATCTCTTTCTCCTCACCTCCTGGAGAACTTCATGTTGGTGTATGCCTTCCCTTCAGCGTAGGAATTCCGGAGGTACCTGCATTCAGGACAAGGGCTGATGTTGTTATGCAGTTGCAGACTGGCGCGGTACAATGAATATCAATGAAGCTTACATGATGCCGCCGGATGTCGACATCGGGTGATGTGAAAAATAGTCACGGAGAAAGCACAGAAGTAGAAGCGACAAGCTATGTTCACATTCTTGCGAAGACAAGATGGACTCACAGTCAGTCCAGGACAAAAGAATTTAAGATGCAGATCTTGACATGTATCTGATCATACTGGAATCGACTGTCAGCGCCACAGATCAAGTTTTCTGAGAGCAGCCAAAGAATAATAGAAAACAGAGACACGCGACGAAGAACAATGCAGTGTGTCAATGACAGGTATTGAACATACTTTGCGACCCTTTGCTTAAGACTACCCTGGAGTTAAGACTTGCCAAGGGTGTTATTCATCCTTCCTTATCAACGTAAAGTCAGGTGCTGCAGGTATAGGATTTCAGATGTCTAGATGGTGTTTCATTGCAAGTCATCGTAAAGACAGACCGAAAAAAAAGGTGGAACCTTGCTTCTAGACATGACAGACTCTGCAGTCTTAGGTCCATCTGTGCTCTAGCGCCAGGAGATTCACTTGATGACATAAGATTTCAAGCTAAAGTGGCTGCAATTTAGAAACTGGATTCCTTTTCAACGCAGAATCTAAATGTCATTGATAAGGCCAGGAGTGCTGCAGCAGATTCGGCGCTGGTTTACAGCATTGCAAGAAAGACACAGTTCTGAAAATGCGCAAAGGATCAATTCTTCAAAAGAGCGTGCTGAATACATTCTTCCAAAATGTTCAGCTGAATAACAAGAACGCACAGCTGGGTTACACATTCAATCTCCACAAAGTTACAAGCCAGCTTTGATGATTTATAGCAGTACATTGTCCCCTTATCCACTGTGATCTGTTTTGATCCAGATCATACGTTTGGCAGAAGTGGCAGCATTGTCCATCCAGCAGCTCAAGGATAGACTCCGCATTGCACAGAATCGAAACCAAACAGATCCTGCATTGCCTAGACCAAAGCAAGCAAGAAGTTTGAGACACAACTTTCACGTTTGGAAGAACCTTCAAAGATGTCCAAGTTGCATTAGCGCCCGATCCTTCTTACCTGGGTTCCAGCAATTGGCGGCGCCTCAACCCTCCGACAGTTTGTGCAGCAAAAAGGCGCAAGCCTGTGTGCTTCTATATGCCGGACTGCAGTGCCTGGAAGGCGATGGCGTTTGGGCTCCGGAGCTGCACCTGGGGATGGATATGAAATGACTGCGAGCTGCATAAGTTGGCGTGAGGGGCCAATTCTTGATCCTAAAGCTGACGTTCACAGTGCAAGCAATCTTTCAACTCTCAGATGATCCCTGCATACTCCCCGGCACAAAGCAGGCCACTGCATTTGGGACGATGAGCTCGGAACGGTCTCAAGCCGGTATCCTGAGTACGGATCAGGGTTTCCCACAGCCGGCAAGAGAACCTGGACCTGGCCGGCCGAGATGGGACCCCGGCCGGTGCCGAAGGCACCCCGCCGGCTGGTCAGCCGGCAGAAAATGCAGGCGCTTGCTGGGCACGGCCGACCGGTTAAGCCATTCACCGACTGTCCAGCCGGCAGAACCGGGGGGGTGCCGGCAGCTGGCCGGCCGGGACAAAAGTCCGTGGGAAACCCTGGTACGGATGTTCCCTCAACCCCTAACCTTGGTGAATTTAGGACTAGGTACTGTACATAGGTATTGAGCTCGCTGCATGTGAGCTCATCATCCACTGTTTTTCTGACTGTCTGACACCAAGATATTCCTCAGGTAAATGATAAGCTTCCGCGCCGCTGCTGAACGAAGTCCCCGGGCTCTGGCAGCCGGGCCCCGGGGCCCCTGTTTTGAGTTCCGACCGTTCACAATTTGGCAACAGAAGTCGGGGGTCCTCGGAACTGAAGTCGGGGGTTCACTGGAATTTCAGGAACCAGTTGGTGCAGTACCGGTACGAAGTCCCGACTACGATAGGTAGGTACCCATCATGGAGCAAAATAATGCAGAATATCGATACGGTAGGTACACCCGTGCGCATGCTACCTGTACCTCCTGCACCTAGTACGCCGTACGGTAGCTGTTCGGGAATCGACGTTCGCAGTGCGCAACCCTCAGTCTGTACCGGCCGTACTCTCAGAACGTGTTGAACGGCAGGGCCAGAGCGCCGTTGGACGCCGAGGCTGCCCGGCAGATCTGGATGGGCGGTACTCGTGCCTCTCGGTGTACCGACCCCTTAGTTTAGTTCCCGGTACGAGCCCCTCGCCACTCTCAATCAATTAAAATGCCTTATAGGCTATAGCAACCCGCAGTGCTCGGGGCCCGTGCTCGACTCCCCCCAGGCTCTACTGGGGGCCAGCCCGGGCACATTACACCTTCCGGCCCCCGGGTCATGGTCAGGCCGGTGGGTCTTTCTACCGTACGATTGTCATGTAAAAATTTGTGACGCTTCAACTTCTGACAATCAAGTGCGCTTCAATGATGGCGAATCAGGATGCTTGCACGTTCTCTGTACCGTTGATGGAGAAATCTCAAATGTGTACATGCCCAAGCGCGCCGGCTTGTGCTTTTGCGCGAGCTTCACTGGATTCACCTCTCTCAAGCCGAGCAACCCGGTTCAACTTGAAGCAAAAACTCTGTACTGGGGGGCCAGTGGCAGTAGCACCTACCGGTTTCGTAGCCGCTGTCAACGAATCCGCGGCGCGCGCGGCGCGCAACGAGGTGGACAAAACAGTTTTGTCTTCGTGCCGAGTACCGAGAATAGGACAAATGGAAGGGCAGCCGGATGCCAATCAGCGAATCTCTGAAGTAGCTTTTTGGCAATGCCAGCAAACGCCGTCAGGCGCGTGGCATTGCCTTGTATTACCCCTGTACGTCCTCTCCCGTTTCCGCCTCCACAATCCATTGCCGTTCAACATTAAAACTTGAGCGACAGTTCAGGAAAGAAATTTTAAAGTTGCAACTCCGTAACTCTCCAGGAATCCGAAGCCGGAGCAGTTGCAACAGGTTGCAAAACTTCTACAATCGCCGGTTCGGCTGTACCGGGCACCCTACTGAGTAGAATAATACCCGCAGCTGTGCCCGGCGAATTGAAATTTCTTGGGTCACAGCGTGCACCGGGCTCCTCGTACGGCTCGTATCTAGATCGGTACAAATATCTCGGACGCAATGGAGCTGCGCATTGCCATTTTTCGCGACTGATTAATCGCCACCAGAACTTGTCATTGGCCGACATGGAGCTTGCGGCACTTACTTCTCTCTGGACTCGGGATTCTTCGCACGCGGTTGAGGTACCTACAGTACCTAGGTACCTACCTACAAACTACCGTGCATACTACATACCGGTACCTAGTTCCCGATACAGAAGTACGAGGTACCTGCTGCTACGTACCGTGACGGCACTTTGGGTACAGTCCTAGTACAGTGGCCTGTTCCTACGTACCAGAAAACGCAACTGTGAGTACCCAGGTACCTACATTCCTCCCGAACTCTGACGATTAGGCTGGGCAGTGGGCTAGGCCGGGCAGCCTAGGCTGCCTTCCAAGTTCCTACCTAGGTAGGTACCTCAGGTCCTCAGGTCTGCGTGCAGCAGCGTGCCCCAAAGATGCGAGATGGTCACGTCCGACTCACTGTACCTAATTAAACACAGCCTGACAGAGTACCTATAGGTACCTAGCATCACATACCGGTACGTTAATGCCCTGCTAGTACCTACCTACCTACTTTTCTAAAGTGACGACCATCAATGATGGCGGCTCTGTTTGATTTGCACCTTAAATTGCAATTGTGGTTGTTGTATTCACGTGAATTCAATACCACCACCGTGTTGGCATCGACACATACTATAAGGTAGGTATGACAAGATAAACATCGTCTATGTCATCTCCTGATGGCAACAACTAGACCTGAAATTTATTTGAAATGTGTCCTTGCTTGAGTTTGAAGAGGGTTAAACTAAAAGCCCATCCTCTGTTTGGCTGCAATGTAACAAGAAG
>DF237178.1:0-25375 GCA_000708835.1 Klebsormidium nitens | reverse complement strand
GTACCATGTTTGAATCAGAAAACAAGAAAACATTCAAAACAAGTTGCCACAGCCCGCTGCATGTGAACACGTACATAAGCAAGCGCACGTCTAGCTACCCCTGAACATTTCGTGGTCAAAAGAGTTGCGCCCATTCTATTACACTACGTTATCTTGATCGTTCCAGTCTACTTGTTGGGCATAAGCTACAACATAACTGTAAGGGGCTCCTATTATTGGAGCAATCTTTTGACGCGTTGCATGCCGACTGCACGCCTGTTGGAGTCAATGCCTGCCGCATGGCCTACGTGACCAACCGCCTACGAAACTTTTCATTGCGCTTCAATTTTATGTGATCGAGGCTGACCAGTATGCAAGCGGGTCCCTACAAACCATATATGGCCGGCGGGTACAGACATGACATGTCCGATGACCCGACCGGAGTCAGGTCCCCAAAATAGCGCATACTTCGAACACCTCCGACCTGTATCCAATGTTTTCCCCTCTGTTTTATTGGAGTGGCGTCATCGACTGTCTTAATCTCGGCTACAAGCAGTATGGTTTGTAGCAGAGCGAAAGAACAAGAAAGCTAGATGCAATTTAGACTATGCGTGCGCAAGCAACGAACCGTCTCTTCACACTGAATGGACACCTAGACTTGCTAATGCGTGCGCGTGCTTGCTTCTTGATGTTTTTTAGCAACGGGAAAGCCTTCCCAATCCAACTACCCAGACTAAAACTCCTCCGATTTCATATGATCTCCACTTCTATTTTAAACAAACAAAGCCCCCAGACTCTCCGGGCCTACCTACCTTACAACAAAAAGATGACACTTCCGAACCTCCGAAAAGCGGAGGGCTCCAGCCTAAACTTCCTCGATTACTCTGTTCCTAAGCAGTGTCAGACTTAAGGGCGTACGTGAGGCGGCCGTCATCCACCCCCCGCGAGAAGTACCGCACGAGCAGCTTCCCGAGCGACTGCTCCTTGTCCTTACTCTCGAGCATGATGTCCATGTCGTACTGCCGCGCGATCGCCAGCAGCTTCTCCGGGAGCTCGTCGATAGCGTCCGAGTGGGCGCCCACTGGAGCGTCCGGCGCCTGCGGACGTCCGCAAAGAGCAGGTGAGGAATGTCGATGACGGCGTGAAAATCGGACAGCGTTTGTTAAGCAAACCTGGAAACTTGTCGCTCAGGTCTAGTCGTTCGAGGTGCCGGGTGGAGGATTTTCGGAAAAAGCAAGGTGCCTTGAAATGGAGCTCATCGAGAAGCGCTGAACAAGGACTATCCAGGTGCATGTCGTGACCCGGCGAGAGTTGGTACGCAATACGAAATGACATCCCGAAGCATCCTTACAATTTTCTTATGAAAACACACCCACGAGGTTCCTGACAAAGATACTTCTTGAAACCACGTGTCAACGACACAGGCAGTGAAGTGCAGGTGATCCATTTGACAAGAAAAGGGAGTAAAATTGGTGGACCCTTTGAGGAGCGGGACTTGGTGGGTCAACTGTGGAGAAGAAGACAAGAGCCACTTGCAGAGGCGCCAACAACAAATTGCACCTGACCAAACCAATTGACCAAAAGAACCGATAACTTTCAGGACGAAGAAACCCTTGGTGACCATCAATGAATTTCAATTTAACGGAGAAAAACGGTCAACAAGGGGGCAACCGACCTGCTCGCTGATGTGGCACTTGGGCTTCATGCCGCGGTCACGCCAGACCTTCATGATGCGCGCCGTGAGGGCCGGGTCGTAAATGTCGAACTCGTCCTCGCCGTAGCATTGGTGGTGGAAGTAGTCCACGCAGATGGGGATCTGCGGAGAAAGCAAGCAAGCTTGTTCACCCCAATCAAGCATCGCGTCCGTGCAGCATTTACTGCATCAGAAGGCGGGAATCATCGCTACTAATGGCAGGCCAGGCAAGTTGGCATACAAATCTGATACTCTGGAATCACGACTGAACGCAACAGTGCGAAGTGTCCACGAAGCTAAGGCGCCTGGGCAACCTGGGCAAGTGCTAGTCACACCCCTCCAAGGATTTACTGTCCTCAGAAAATTCGCCCTACGCACCCTCAATAAGAGCTAAGAGAACGTTACAAAGACCGCACATAAATGTCTTCGAAGAGCGGGAGCAGCAGCTTGGTGCAGTACGCCTTCTCGTCGTTTTCAAAGCGAGGACGGGTCTTAAAAGTCAGCAGATCGTTAAGCGCCCGAATACTTGCATATTGATTCAGAGGTTAAAAAATGAATAACGATGACCATACCTGGAGCTCTTCGGAGAGCGGGAGCAGCAGGTTTGTGTGGTACACCTTCTCGTCGTTCTCAAACACCAGCCGGCGCCGGATGCTGTCCGGAAGCCGCCGGACGTTCTGCCGGACGCGCTCGAGCGCGGCGTCCTTATCGCCGTATGCGCCGCCGCCGTGCACAATCAGCACGGAATCCTGGCGAGAAACACAAGCGGATGCGTCGGACAGATTCAGCACACAATCATAAGAACACCAAGAGAAGGGCAGAGGGAAAAGGGGGGGAAATGCAGAACAAAAAAGGAAATCTTTAAGCCCAATAGAATCTCTTTGGAACTAGACCATCTGAGCTAGGGAAAGAGAATCTGAACTTGACGCTCAAAGAAACCTCTCTGAAAGTACAATCGCAATGACTCGCTCAGACAGCATTCGGACGGATCAAAGCCCCTTTCGGACGCCCCAAAGATGCGTTCGGACGCACCTGGTCGCAGCCCATGGCGTCCAGAATGTCCGCGTGCATCTGCAGGTCCGCGACCGTCCCGTCCAGCACTTTCCCGGGCACCGTCCCCAGCTGGTTGAAGTGGCTCGGGTGGAACGTCAGCCGGTGGCCGTACTTCCGAGCCAGATCGCCAACTTCTCTCAACGTTTCCCGGGCGAACGACAGGTCGTACCGGTCCTTCTCGGTGACCAGCGGGTTCTCGAGGTGCGGGAAGATCTGGGAGGACATGCGGAAGAAGCGGATGCCGTGCCGCTCGTTCCACTCGATGATCGTCTTCAGGTCCGCCAAGTTCTGCAAGGGGGAAAAGGGGGGTGAAAAACGGGTCAATCCTGTACCCCGCAAACACCAACTTCTTCGATGAAGAGAGAAAAGTGGTACAGATACGAGGGGCCAAACGCCGAGCAGAACTCCTCCTCATTCGGATGACCCGCCGTGGCACTCGACGCCTTGCTTGGCACGAAGGTCTACGCTCGGCTCAAGCTCAATATATGAATCTCAAGGCAATAACTTGAACAAATCCATCTGGACACCCTAATGGATGCAAAACCCACTGGGAATAAGGAGCCAAAACTTGGACCAGAAGACCGTCAAACCCCCGAAACTAAAAGCCTGGATAACCGATGGCGAGCGCTTGCTTCCCTGGGGTTTCCATAAGGTGATAACCAAGAAACGCCAAGCGCAAAATTGTGCCGTCGAAAAAAATGGAACCCAGAATTCTAAAACCACTTGACACCGCCCTGTGGGCCCATGTTCGCAGCGCCCGGAGCTCAATCTCTGGAACAACCCGCAAATTAAACACCCCTGAATAGATTCTAGAACCTGTAACGCCGTCGAGCTGCACACGATTTGACCATTCCTAGAACACCAACCCCAGAACTCCACAAACCCGTAACCTAAGCTGCGAAACCCGCCCGGAGTTTGACCATGCAACTCGTGAGCAACCCACAAGTTACATTCTTGGACCTTGAATGTTGGAGTCAGATATAGTGTAACCCGTCCGTCGAAACCCTCACCTACATCGCCCGGAGCTTGACCAGGCAACTCTTGAGCAACCCACAAGTCTACATTCTCGGCCCTCATATTTCTGAACACAGATATTGCGTAACCCGTACGTCGAAACCCTCACCTGCAGCGCCCGGAGCTTGGCCTCCGCAGAGCCCTTCTCCGAAAGCGTCTTGAGCGTAAGGTGGCGCGAGCAGAAGACGCTGCGGCTCGCAGGCTTCAGCATGCGCAACTCGGTGCAGATGCACGCATACCCCAGGCGCGTCCGCAAGCCTGACAAGCCGAAGGGGAAGAGTTGTTAATCGAGGTCCAACTTTTCTTCGTGGTCTTCATACTGTATCACTCGTCAACGAGAGACGTCCCTCTGTCTAAGGATGCAATACGAAGCGTCTAATTCATTTCAGACTAAATTGAGATACTATGGAAGAAGGCGAGTAAGAGAAGGGTCGCCGAAGTTGAAATCGAGAGGAGTTAGCCTCGGAACTGCAGTTTCGAAGCAACTAGCCAGCCCCGGACTCCATGAAGCTGTCCCAACAACGCCTTAATTACTCAGAGCAACTACAGTAGCCAGCCCTAGGAACTCTGTGGGACAGCCGCCGGATTTGACCAAAAATAAAAGACCATATTGCCAAACCGGCCCAAGACATGCTGTTCTCGGGAACTAGGAACGCTTACTGTCTGTGAAGGAGACGTGCGGTAGAGTCTTCAGCCACTGCTGACGCTCGTCCTCGACCTTCCGGTCCTCCTCGAGCCTGCACAGAAACAAGGACAATTAAACAATGACGTTCATATTAAAATCAAAACAGTTCACAGAGCACCAATCGCTCTGAGGCCAATACACATCCAAAAGCACCGCCACTGATCAATGCTTTCTACATTGTCGGTTCCATCTGAATCGTTGTGGTGCTAATATGACTAGCATACCCAGGACGTGCATAGAAAGTTGGAATCTCTAGAATATCGAAGAAGTCCTTTGAATGTTTTCAAAACCTAACTTTTCCAACCAAATAAACTCGAAGCGCACTCACTGATGCTACCAAGAGATGGGATAGTTGGTATTCAAGAATCACGGGGTGCACTATTCTAACCACCCTTTCGGATGCCTCCTGAGAAAATGCGCAGCTGAATTTTTATGATAAGGTCCAACAACCAAATACTGCTCTTCTGAAGATCGGAACACACGCAAGTATTCTCACCAGGCCTCCTCATTTGCAGCAGCCTTTGCCACTGCCCTCAGTCTCGCCTTCTCCTGCCGGATCGCCTTCTTCTCTTCTTCTTCTGCAGCCTTCTTTGCTTCATCCTCTTCGTCGACCTCCCCTTCAACCTCCGCTTTCACCTTGACCGCCTTCGGCTTCCTCTTGCGGTTTGGCTTTTCAATCGGTTCATCTTCATCATCAACCACACCATCTTCTCCCTCCTCTAGTTCAGGCTTCACCACTGCTTTCTTGCTCCTCCTTGGCTTCTTGACTGGGAGCTCATCCATCTCACCATCGTTCCCAGCGGAAGCGATCTGTTCAGCCCCTTCAACCGCAGCCTTCTTTCCGCCCCTCTTTTTCGCCACCTTGGGTTCAAAAACCTCTACCTTATCTTCCACAATCTCAACGGCGCTGACCTCAGCGCTGACCTCGATGCTGACGTCAGCAGGAATGGACCGCCAGGGGCTCAAGGTGTTCCCATTCCTCCACACACGGTTGGGGGCGTCCTTCCTGGCCCGCTTCACCTTTCCCCCATTACTAGTTTCCTCCGGCACCTCTAAGTCCGCGCCTTTCCTAGATCTCTTCTTCTTCCCCACTTTGGTTGCAACATCATTTTCGACACTCTCCAGAGCAGGAACGCTGGCCTCTACCGCCTGCGCCGCCTTTCTCGCCCCCTTCTTAGCTTTCACCGGCTCTTCAATCTCCCCCACCGGAGAAGCAACTGACTTCTTCGAAACCCTGGCCTTAGCCTTAGGCTTTGGCTTTGGAGTCTCCTCTCTTCCCCCCTCCAGGTAATCATCTCCTAAACCCTTGCCCTTTAACCCCGGTTCATCGGGCCCAAACGTCTTCTCAATCTGCGCGCGCAGGTACTCCGCCTGCGCATGCGTGAGCCCGCAGTCTTCATCCTCCTCTAGTTTCTCCTGCGGCAGGAGCTCCCTCACCGCGGCGCTGTGCACATTTCTCCTGGCGCTCCGTGCCCTCTTCCCAGTCCTCGTCCCCCCCGCGCCCGTCTTGATTGTGACCTCAGACGACATCATGCTTTGCGCGACAACCGTAGACCTGCTCGCTTTCTTTGCACTCACCACATGCTCTCCTTTCTTAGTTCCTGGAAGCGCCACCCCCCCAAAAGCCCCTACAGAAGGGGTTACTCCTGCAGCACCCCCCAGGGCCCCTAAGGAAGGAGTCATAGCTGTTGGCGTCTTTGGAGAGCGTCCGGCTTTCCCAATTACCAGCTTGCGTCTCCCTGGACTTGCATGTACTGTCTGCTCTTCAGTGACTAGGGTCGTGCTCACATGCACAGTCTTCGCAGCAACAGGCTGCCCCAGAGTTGCGCCCGGAAGGGGGCTCGCATTTGGCAGTGACGCAGCTTTGCGGCGGGGCATGTTTGTCAAAGCACAGCTAAGATGCTTGAATACTGAAGGGACCGAGTGTCCAATCGAAGCACCCTGACCAAGACTGGAGGAAGGCAGAACTCTGCAAGATGAGGCTACGCAAACTGAGCTCATTGAACTGAAGCTCGCTCTTTTCAGAGAAACTTGCAAGCTCGATGCGCCAGAATTGAGGCTCCAAGTACCAAATTGTGCAGCTTGAGAAGTGCGGGAACTCGCAGATGGTGCTAGAAGCGGCGTGCCAAGCGTGCGGGCAACGCAACTGTGAGCAAAAGCCCAGCTCTGAAGCATGCACGCCCGTGATGCAAAACGCATGCTGCTCCTGCAGAGCGAATGCCAAGCTGACCACCCCTGCCTTTCTCAAATCCTGTGACTTTTCTGTTTGTGCCTCAAAAGCCTTTTGAGAGTTGCTGGGCTCGCTTGGCCCATCAACTGCCAGCTTGATCAGCTCATGAGCGCTCAGCTGAGGCTCAAAAGTGGCCAGCTAGCAACTCTTGAGTTCCCTGTTCGCGAACTGATCTTCCCGGTTCACTTTTGAGATCAGTTTGCCAGGGAGGCGACGTGGGCCCTTCTCTTTGAACTTCTTGCGGAGGTCGCCGCGTAACTGGCCGTCGAAAGCCGTTTTTGAGCCCTCCAGCTTTCAATGCAGAGGAAGATATTTACAGCCTTTGTAGGCCTGGCTCGCCGCTAGGTGACGTTTGACGGACGCTTCTCTTTGCGTGCTGGCGACCAACTGAACTTCCGGTGAAGGAAGCTCAGGCGGAGAGCAGGTTCCTTCTTCGTCCTCTTTCCCAGCTTCTTGCGTTGACGAAGCGGGCGCCTCGCAGGGGGTTGCGCAAGCTAGGTTGGCCGAGCGCCAGAGGTTTGAAAGCCTGCAGCCATGGGGCGTATGCACAGCAAAGGGTAAGGAGGCTTTTCAAGTTGCTGAAGCATGTCGGCGGCTTTGCTTTAGAAGACAGCAACTGTGGTTGCTAGGTTGAGATGGGTTTCGGAGGCTCCTGTTTTAATCGACGAACGGCGAGTACAGATGCTTTCACAGAAGTAATTTGTTTTCCATTGTGCTTGCACTTGCAACGGCTTCTGTTACTGGCGTGCGTTGGGTCTGGCGCGTGTTAGGCAGTTTGGCAGGTGGTAACGGTTTGCTAGAGGGTATCTCAGTACACATGCTGGCGACCATTGTCTTTTGTGCAACATGGCGGTAACGGATTCTGTTGGCAGAAATAGAAGAATGGCTTGTAGCGCGTTGTAGAATGATACCATGCCCTTGTGCTCATCTACTGATGGAAGGGCTCTGATGGAAGGGCTCTGATGGAAGGGCTTTGAAACAAGTCCTCTCTTTCAAGCGCTGCAAAGAGCTTTTTCCCTTGAGGACTTGCGCAAGCAGATTCATTCGGACGTTACATCCATGGCGCAATTGCTCTTATAGGGAGACCCTTTTGATTTTAATACTTGGGCAGCCTGTCTTCAAAGCATTTGTGTAAAAGTAGACCCTATCTTATATTTGCCACCACCTTCTCATCTCTACTTCTCTTTCCTTCCGCCCGCAGTAAGGGTATGTCCGCTTCGGCTCTGCCGTACAAGCGGACTCCCCCCAGCTGGCTCAAGATCACCGAGGCCGAGGTCGACGAGCACATCGTCAAGCTCGCCAAGAAGGGCCTCACCCCCTCCCAGATCGGCGTCATTCTGCGTGACTCCCACGGCATCGCGCAGGTCAAGAGCGTGACCGGGTCGAAGGTGCTGAGGATCCTCAAGGGCAAGGGTAGGCTCGCTTGGCGGCCCAGGGGCTGAGGGGGTTTGCTGGCTAACCCCGGTGTCACCCTTCTCAGACCCCTTGTGGTCCCCCCCTACTGTTTTAGGGTTGCTTTTCCTGTATGCTGCACTGCCTGGCTGGTTCAGCCTGAGCAGTGAGCTGTCAGGGGGCAGGGGCGCAAGCCCTGGGAGTTGTGTCTGGCTCGCTCGCACAGTGAGGCTTTATCATTGAGCCCTCTGTGTAGTCGTTCTCCTTATTGATCATGCCACTGAATCGATGGTTGAAATTCTTCAATCAGTCGGGACCTCTATCGAAGCTTTCCGCAGAGTGCAATTCCTGAGTTGGCTGTTAAGCATTGCGTGGGTTGTAAGAATTTGTATAAGGATTGCCTGATTCTGCACTGGAATGTTTGCTTACTTATACTTATTGTGTGTTCGCTGTCAATAGGCCTGGCCCCTGAGATCCCTGAGGACCTGTACCACCTGATCAAGAAGGCTGTGTCTGTGCGCAAGCATCTGGAGAGGAACCGCAAGGACAAGGTAAGCAGTCTCACAGAAGCCGCAGCCCGGGATTCCTCAGGAAAGCTTCGTATTTGGCTGAGTTGGTCGAAGGAAGATGCTGACCAACCAGACATTTTGGTTGTGTGCAATAAGCGCCAGGCGGGTTTTCGATTGTTGCAATTGGACATTGAGTCACTTCGCTGATGAAAGTACATCTGTTTTTTCTATACAGGACTCCAAGTTCAGGCTGATTCTGATCGAGTCCCGCGTCCACCGCCTTGCCCGCTACTACAAGAGGACCAAGAAGCTGCCTCCCAACTGGAGATAGTAAGTTGCCGTTGTTCATCTAACTAGCTTTCTTCTCTGCCCTCCTGGAGTGCCTTCTTCGGTTGGTGGTGACACTTCTCGTTGCTTTGAAGCACCTTAAAAGATTCTGCTTACAGTGGTCATTGTCGACTGAAGAAGGGATTCTGATTGCTTTCTCAAATGGCTTCTGAACACGATTTCGAGGTGACGAATTGACTGCAATCAAACTTACGGGAGTCACTGCCTTTGTCTTGCAGCGAGTCCGCCACTGCGAGCACTTTGGTCGCTTAAGTGGTTTGTCGAAAGCATCCGAGTGAAGCCAGTAGTGACGGGGAGAAGTGTACTTGGTATAAAGTTGGTTCATTTGAGCCTAATACCGTTTGCCTGGTCTTGACACTTCAGTGCCAGATGTTCACACGCATTGCTCGATGATCTGAGTTGAGAGTGCCTCACATGTTTGCTCTGCCCGGTTAAGCATGTCATGGAGTTTCACGAGCCTTCTTAGGCGTGTGTGTTATGATTAGAAAACTGAAGTAGGACTGGGCGCAAGCAGTGATTGTTGACATGCATGCGTGCACGATGGCGCAGACGTGACCAGCTATTTGCTATTACAAGAGGATTGAGCGTAGGTGCTGTAATTCTCAGAAACCAGTCATTGCGAAGTTGGCTATGCGCTGCATAATGGTATAAAGCTTTTGGATCTAAAAGTTGAAAAAAGCTGAAGTACATAGCCTTAAGGCCAGCTGGATGTTTCAAAGTGACTGCAGATAATTATAGTGATATGTCATATGCTCGATGATTGTTGCATGACACTGGCCACCGTCAGATACGATGCCTGAGGTGATGAGAGCTGTGTGCAATGTTCACCGTAATAGTACGTCAGTACAAATTATCTCGCCTGTTGCATGATTGCAGACGGTCCACTTTGCAACTCCAGCAGGCGGCTGCGGAACATGCGTACTGTGCCTGGTGCAACAGTTGACGTGCAATAGGTATGCTATGGCAGTACAGCGTAGCTACCGCCCTCACAGGATATAGCTGCAGCGCCAAATGGTTCTCGAGGAGTATTAAGATCGGCGAATAAAACTACATACGCAGAGCTTCTTATACATGAATCAGAAGTTCAGCTCAATTGCGCTGACTTTACAGCTGGATCAGTACAACTTGTACTTGAAATTGTACTTGCACAATCTGTACAACTTGTTTATCGCACTCAGATGCTTACTAAGCTGCGTTCAATATTCAATTATTCGACCTCATCTTCCAATCATTGTGGCTTGACGCCATGACCACTTTCAACTCATCATCAAACAACTTCCGTCGTATCATCATCTAATCAGCCATCTCGGCTTCTAAGTGAACCCGTCTTATCTTTACCCATCTGATCAAGCCGTCTTGTCTTCTGACAACACCCGTCTTCTTATCTATTGAAAGTCTGTTTCACCATCTATTTGTTCTTCTGAAAAACTAAACCAACTCAGTTTCGTCATCCACAGGAACCGGCCGTTGCCGGGACCTTTCAAAGCGCGACCACAAAGACTTCCTCGGAACCGGAATCAATTTCGTTAAGAAGTCCACCGGTATGCTGCAATGTCACCAAACGACAGCACGTCAGCATGTGACGGACTATGATCGGAATAAGCCCAAGTTATACAGGTGCAACACTGAAGCAAGCGGATCCTGCAGGTCCTACTACGTCACTGTTGGATGACGTAAGGGCAAGAAAGAATGAAACAGAAAGTATGAACCTTGGACTCCAGAGAGACTGCTTCAGGGGCTTCTAGCACGATTGTCGAAGCACAGCGACTGTCACGAGGTCAAATTGACAAGTCTTAAACTGAAGGATCGCCAAATTGTGCCAGGAGGAGAGTTACCCCAAACCGCAGAGACCGCAGATTTTCTGCTTTGGTCGAGTTGAGGGGCCGTGCTCATCTCAGCCATTCTGGGCTTTAAGCAGCCGCTCTACCTATCCTCGAATCGATGAGATATTCCACTCTATTCTGCTGCTTTGATCTCGACAGGGCGACACTGCAAGCTATTCTTGTCATGACATACGCAGAGAAAAGTCGCTTGTGGACGTTTTACTGAGAGCTACACCGAGGACTCTGCCACTAATTAGATAGCTAGACAACCAGTGTTTGAAGAATGATACGAAGAGTAACGACGAGAAAGCAGCTGGATACTCGATCATTGCTCTGCTCACCTGACTGCTCCAATGCCTAGGCAGATCAGCCAGTGGGACCAGCTCAGAGAAACGGTGGTCGCGAACGCTCCCGCGTACGTCACAAGCACAAACTGCGAGCACGGGTCTCAAATGACGTCAGCCGTTGTCTCGGTTTACTGAGAGCTTTGCTCAGCTTCTGCGTTTTCTCAAGATTCAAAACTCTTTTCTAGCAAATCCAGATTGTGCACTACACTTTAACCAATGCAACTTGGTGGAATGATGTACCGCTTTGGTGCAACCAGTACAGCGCACTTGCTAAAGTGAAGGCGTTGACGCTTGAGGTTTTGAACAATGAAACGCTCTTATGCAAACACTTCAACGCTATCTGCCAAATTAGTGGAAAAAGATATTCTGTTGAGCACTACCATCATGCTGGCGCAAATGCATACGAGTCAGTTTGAGTCGCGTGCTTAATGAGAGTCGGAAGCACGTGGCTTCGTCTCACCTGGCCAACGACGGTGACAACTAGAACGGTGAGGAAAAGCATGTTGGTGAACAGCCCCTGGAAGACGTTGAACTTGTTCGGCCGTCTGCAGTTGATCTCGTTGAAGACCTGCGAACAAAACAGACCCCTTTTGAACCCAAGCCACAACAATAACGCGGAAACGCAGACAAGTCCTACAATGAAAGGGCGCAGCTAGGAAGCATGCACGCGTGCGTCCCACTCAAAAGCGACTCGAGAAGCGACTGGAGATTCCCGCACGATTTGCAGCCGGTAACCACGGATAGTTAAGGGCTGGTTATGAAGTGGTTATGTGTCCAACAAAAAGACTTGGGCGATAACGAGCTTCGGAGCAACTGTGCAGACCGCTTCTCTGTCCGATGATCTGAGACTCAAGTCTGGTAACTAGGCTGGTTAGCAGCGACAACTTCCTGTACCGTCCGCTACGGGTAACGCATCAAAGTGCGAAATGCAGTGGATCGTCCGTAAAGGCAGCACTGCCATCCACATTTTATTCTGGTTAATCGACTCAAAACAAGGGCGTTCACAATTTGTAGAGCGTGTCGACCTTGAGGCTTGGGCAACAGGAGAGTCTCCGGCGTTCCTTACATGTTTGTGCTCTTGGTTCGCGGATGGAGGCAGTCCAAACGGCAGCAAGAAAGAATTGCAAACAAGGCCGTGTTGGACTTGCTTGTCACCTTGCTTCTGTCCCTATCCGACCATGGCCGCAGTGATTCCATTGGCCTATTTGAACCACAAAACCAACGGTTCATAGGATAAAAAGCCTTTGAAACCAGAACGCCGCACCTGACACAAAACGAAGGCCGTGAAGATCAGCGTGATCTGCTCCTTTTGCGCATGCGTTTTGTGCTCTCCCGTGGGGTCTCTTCGCTCTGTTTCGTGCAGCCCAAAGATACCCCCCCCGCCGAACTGGAGCGTCAGAAGCACCGCCAGCTGGTACACCGACTGCCCCAGAATGTTGCGCAGCATCACGTTCGTCACGAGCGGTTCCCTGCAATTCCGGGTTAAGGCATTTAACCCCCAGTTGGTAAAAGAAACTGGACAGTGGTTTAGATTGATTCGAAACGGCGGGGCAAAGCATCACGTTCGTTACCAGCGGTTCCCTGCAAGTCGTGTTTAGAGCTTTAACCTCAGTTGGTTAGGAAAAGCGGCAGTGGTTCACAAAGTTTGCAACGGCGGTGCAAAGCATCACGTTCGTCACGAGCGGTTCCCTGCTGTTCGAGCTAGAGTTATTGACCCCACTTGGTCAAGGAAAGCGGACGTGGTCCACAAATCTGAAATGGCGGTGCA
This sequence comes from Klebsormidium nitens, assembly GCA_000708835.1. Classification (NCBI taxonomy): domain Eukaryota; kingdom Viridiplantae; phylum Streptophyta; class Klebsormidiophyceae; order Klebsormidiales; family Klebsormidiaceae; genus Klebsormidium; species Klebsormidium nitens. Next base: position 12,534 of record DF237178.1, on the reverse strand, counting down.
AAGCATCACACAATCGTCACGAGCGCTTCCCTGCGATACGGGTTCAAGAGTGGGTTAGCGCCCGAGGCAGTGTAGTTGAAGACTTGGCCGGGGATCCTTTGTACAGCACACGTCCTTACCGCGTTGATTGCTTTGTTGGGCTGCGTTTGACATGATGGAAACGGCTTCTAGAAGATCTGAGCAAACGCAGACACACTCTTGTGTGTCGCGATTGGAATCAAGCACACGGCATTAGATGGGTTTCGGTAAGTCTATTCGTTAACCATAAGTTTTGTTTTGATTTCTCACCTGCGCCCCACGGGCCGCTGCTCCATGAGGTCGTCAGTTGGCGGCTCTGTGGCCAGCGCCAGAGCGCCTAGCGTATCTTGAATCAGATTGACCCACAGCAACTGCAAAGAGAAAGAAGGAAGATTCAAGAGGTCAAAAAGTACCCAGCGGCGCATATCGTCGCTACGTCTGATCTCCTTGTGTGCTTAAAAATAAGTAACCGTGCTTTCAGTCTTTGGACGAGAATAAATTTCTAAGGAAGAGACGGCGGAGGCATGGGAAGTACGAAGACATGATAGTAGGATGAATGTACGTCTGGCTTTCCGAACCCGACTGCAATTAACGACTTACCGTCTAATCAAAGAATCATAATTTGACAAGAGGACAAGAGGTCTGCCTTTATGAAGGAAACGGACGTCCGGGGCTCACCTGGACAACGGTCAGTGGCGCGCTCCCGGACGCGACCGCGGACACGAAGTTCACGGTTAGCGCAACCACATTGATGGTTAGCTGGAACTGCACGAACTTCTGGATGTTGGCGAACACGCTGCGGCCCCACCGCACCACCTGCAGAGCGAACGAGAACGGAGGATCTTGTGATGTGTCCGCTGGAAAAAGCCGCTATCCCTTGGAGTGACAGGCTCGAACTTAATGGAGAAAAGACGGTCGAAGAGCTGAACAAAGATTCCTGTACAAGCTGAAACGAAAATGGGCTGAAACGACGTGCGGCGTCTGGCCACCGGATAGCACCGGAGGGTTCGCACGAGCAGAATTGAGAGTCTCTACTGAGCTTCATGGCCAAGCTAAGACGACGCGTTCCATGGGAGAAAAGCGGTTGCCGGGTCCTCTGATTGCACCGCGAGATGCCACCCTTCGCCTTTGAGGTCAGCACCCAAAGCTTCCACACCCAACACAGCTCTGCGGTCCAATCGACTGGCATCACGACGCAAACCATTGTCCGAAGTTACAGCGTCCGGAGCTCCCCTTTGAACCAATCTCAGTGCTGAGCTTTGGATCCATCCGGACGTTTCCGTTCCCCCACCTTGACGCACGACGCAAAGTTATCGTCCAGAATTACAATGTCCGAGCTCTCCTTGGCCGTCTCCGTTCCGGATAACCCCATCGATAACCCAATATCCGCCTCCCTCAGCGCGGGCGCGTCGTTCGTCCCGTCACCGGTAACCCCGACCACTTCCCCCGACCGCTTTAGCAGCTTCACGAGCGTGTGCTTGTCCGTCGGAGAAGAGCGCGCGAGCACTTGCAGGGTCGGTAGGATTTCGCGCTGCGCTGCAGGGGGGAGCGTTCGGAACTCGCGGCCCTCCATGGCGACCCCCCCGGACGTGAGGATGCCGCACTCGGCGGCGATGGCTTTGGCGGTCGCCAGGTTGTCGCCCGTAACCATACGGACCTAGGCGGAAAAAAGATTAGCGGGTTAGGAACTAGGTTAAAAATCGCAGAACTCGTTACGAGCCCCCCGGGCGTGAGGATGCCGCAGGCATCACGTAGTCCTGTTTGCTTTTGAGGGTTACGATGTAATGGTTGAGAAGCATATTGTTTCGGAGCAGCGACTCGGAGTAAGGGTGAGCCAGTTGCTACACCGTGTCAGAAGATGGTAGATGGTAGGCGCTCACGGCCTGGGCTCAGAGCCTGAATCCTGTCCCTTTCAAGGAAGATCATGATTGGAGACAGGTGACGCTTTGCAAAGGTAACTTAGCGAGCTCCAAACGGAACTTGTTGGATCGCTACTCTTCCAGTGCGATGAGCTCAGAACGCAGCATAATGTCATTCAACCACGGCGAGTGGCCGGGCGCAAAAAGAGGACAACGAAAACAGTTCTCTTCTCTACTATCGACCATGCCAGAGTACCACATAACTTGCAAACGACACTAATCTCGAAGGCAATAAGCACATTGATCACGGGAATATTAAGCGGCTGTCATCACCATGACTCCCGCTGCTTGGCACTTCGCCACGGCCTCCGGCACCCCCGGTCTGGGGGGGTCCTTGATGCCTACGATTGCTAAGCAGGTGAGCCCCCCCTCGGGGATCGCCCACCGCTCAAAGTCGTCCTCGCTCTCTGGGTGCTCGCGCGCGCTCAAATCTCGGTAAGCGAGACAGAGCGCGCGCAGGCTGCGTTGGGCCATGTCGTCGATCACCTGGTTGAGCTCGGCTCTCTGGAGGGAAGAAACGAGAGCTTGAGATTTGTGCGGTTCTTTACGTGTTCGATCACGTCGATTTTCCAGACCGTGGAAATTTTCTGCTCAGCGCAGAATCAGTTCTCCTTAGCGCAGCTGCCTTCAGATACGAAGGTATTTGTAAGCGGCGTCCCGAGGATGACGAGTACAGGGTTTTGAAGCAGCAAAGTAGCAAGTGCAGAAGTGTGACCAATTTTCACGTTGAGCACGCTTTTGAGAAGCAAACTCAGAGCTCGGCGACGTACGCGCTAGAAAAGCCAAGGTCTTGATGGGGCACACGAACGAATAGACCAGAGCCCGAGTTCAGTATGCGACAGCAGTACTGCACTCCTTCTCGAAGAATATCTCTCAACACCTTGCACTCCTTCTTGAAGGATATCTCTCATCACCTCGATGACAAGTAAAGCAGAAAGAAGTAAGAACGAGTACTAAGTAGACCATCAAAGAGAACAGAAGAAGACTCTCAGAAGGAAAATGACCCCACCTTCTCGTCAGTCACAACCTGCAGCGTTCCCGTCTCATCCACAAAGTGCGCGCTCTCCTCGACTATGATCTCCGCCGCGCCCTTCCAGTGCACTCTAACGCTCCCCGCGCTGTCCTTTACAGCAACGCCCATCCGCTTCTTTAAGGAGTTGAAGGATGATACTGTCAACACGCGCGAGTGCCCCTTCACTTTGCCGGGACTGCCACCCAACTGCGAAATGAAATCGATCAGAATCAGATGCAAGGGCAGAGTAGTCATTATTCCCATATTTGCGGCAAAGCGAGACTACGTCAGCCGATATGGATAGGACGGGGTTGCCTCGCACCAGTCTATTGCTAACGGCAAACTATTGCAACTCAGAAACGGGGACAAGAAGTTCCAAAAGCGATGAAGTTTAAACAGCCAAGCTCAGCCCGCTTTCTATGCAGTATGCCTGCCAATGAGCGAAGTGTCAAAAGCCCTTTGCTGACAAATCGCTCATTTTGCATAAGCAATTCTAAGCTAGCTCCAAACGACGACGACTCGCCAAGAGGTTCGATACCTTACCTTAAGACCCCACGCCAGGACCGCTGTCTCGGTGGGGCTTCCGGTGACTTCCGGTTCCGCTGAGCCTTCCGGCTGGAAGACGCTTCCGCTCGTGTTCTGGAACACGCCCTCCAGCAGGACGTCCATCGCCGGCCGTCGGAGCTCCACAGCCGTCGATTCCACGTCGCGACGCTTGCCAGCCACCCAACTGGTTACCACGGACATCTGCGGGGCAAAAAGATTGGACGGCGTCAGCGTTTCGTTCGGCTTCTGATATCGTTAATAAAACCTACCTAATGCTTCTGGATGCAGACTGGCTTGCTCCCTTCCACATTTGCAAAAGGAAGGCGCTTGTTCAAGCTCCACAAGATCTGGAAGAAAGGCAACTTGTACCGGTTCTACGAGCAAGGAGGAGACGAGATCAGAACGGATTCACCGAGCAAGTGTCACAACCATTACTGCTCGGTTGGCAAGCTTGGCCGCACGAAGTTCTTGCAGCAAGGCTTGAAACGATGACGCCCCTCTAAAGCAGCATACTACTCACACTTCCCTGAACTTTTGAACAACTGGATAAAGCCTGACTCTCGTCTGACACAGGTTTACGCTTGAACTTCAAGGCTTTCTCTTCCCTGGTGGAATTTCGAAGACCGTTTTGGGTTTACGCACCTGGTTAAGCGTGAGCGTGCCGGTTTTGTCGCTGCAGATGGTGGTGGCGGACCCCATGGTCTCGCAGGCGGCCAGGTGTCGCACCAGGGCCTTGTCCGCCATCATCTTCCGCATTGAGTAGCCCAGCCTGCGGAACAGCGGAACCGGAACTGGTTCTCCATACTTCCCTTCAATCGCGGCAATATAGGACCAACTCAAAACAATTTTGACTGTTACAACACCGGGGCCTTGTCCGCCATCTTCCGCATCGAGTAGCCCAGCCTGCGGAACAGCGGAACCGGGACGGCTTTTACGTGCTGTCAACATTGATAAGCTAGAAAAGACTGACAAAGTATAAACTTCGAACGACAGAACGTCGTAAGCCGTCACCTGCCACCAAGCCGAGCCTGCGGAACAGCGGAAACGGAACTGGCTTTCCAAAGCGCCCTTTCGATAGAACACGCTGATAGAGTTGAAAGGACGAGGAAGTGTCCAACACTTAAGCCCAAAGATCCCAGCTTAGCTTCGTCAGCATTACTTGAAACGAATCCGTCGGGGAGCCACTTTCAGATTGTCTGGGATCAGTCGATTGTGTGACCACCCTACAAACGTCACATTTCATGGTTTCTCACAGGAACACATGGGGCCACAAAGCAACCGCTCAGTCCAGCCCGGATGACGTCAGCTCACGTCAGCGTGACGGCCAGGGGCAGCCCCTCCGGAACGGCGATGACGACGACGGTGACGGCGATCGCGAAGAAGTTGACGATCTGCTGCAGGTCCTTGCCGCGGAAGTTGTGGAAGTCGGTGGTCGCGAACCATCTGAAAAAACGGAATGTCTCCAAACCGTCAGCATAAATTTCCGGAACCTCTTCTCGTTTCATCTTAGTGGGCCTTCCGTTCTGTTTGCGGATTTGTTCAGCAACTGGTGGAGGTAACACACATTCCTTGTCGGCCTTCCGTTCTGTTTACCGATTTGTTTCACACATGAGCTGAGATTACATATAGTCCTTGTTGGCCTTCCGTTCTGTTTGCGGGTTTGTATTTTATATGAGCTGAGAAAGTATGTATGTAGTCGTGAACAGCCTGGGTCGTTTTGGGTGGGCATAGAATGTCAGCATGGCACCCAATCCGTGGTGCTTCTACTATTTTAGGGAATGGGTTCCACTTTTGCGTTGCCAATTTGTTTTTCTGCACGAACCATCTGAAGCAACGGAATGAACAGACACCGTCAGCAATAGACTTTTGACAAGTCTTATCCTTGCTCCTTGTAGGTCTTCGGTTCTGTCTGCCAAACTGTTTGCTACGAGAAATTGGAGAAGATGTCATCGTGTATAGCTTCGGCAGACGGCTGGGCAAAGAGTGTAAGCAAGAAGACGCTCCTTGAATTGTTCTGTTGTATCCTCGGATTGCGTTGTGTCGACACAGGAACTCGAATGAGGTTTAGCATGCTACAGTGCAGTATGAAGGGAGCGGCAGACCTTCAAAGGACCCCTAGACAGAGTAAAAGGACATCAGAGACTGTTGTAAGCCTGCGGCTGCCAAACGACCTTTCGGCAGACTGGTTCACGTCGTCCCTTGCCAATTGGACAAGCCAACGTTTCGGCCTGTCGCTCTCGGAACACTTCACTCTGTTGGGTGCTGTGGGAACGTCCTTATAGTTTTCGAATGTCTACTTGTGCGCTCAGGGGTGGAATCGATGTCAACCACCGTCGAAGCAACTGAAAAGAGAGAGAGTGTCGGAAAAAAAGGGGCAAACCGGCCATGATTCGGTAACAGACGACTGAAAGAGCTTTCATAGCTCACGAGGGAAGCGGAAGACTTTGCTGTTGGTTGAGGCAACCAGCGCCAAAGGAAAAGAGCCCCCACCTGATCATGAGTGCCAGAAATACTAGTGCCGCCACCGTCAGGCCCAGCTTCCCAAGAACTGTGGCCACCACTTTGAGCCGCGCCTGCAAACGGATGAAGGCTTTGAGAATCGTTAGTTTCGTGCACTGCTCAGATGCTTCGATCAAATGAGTGAGGAGGAATTCGATCTGGGAGCCGTTGCAATCCAGATGATACTATTTCTGTGTCAGAAAAACATGACTGTCTCCGATATCCACAAAAAATGTTGACGAAGAGACAACGATTAGGATCTCGTCAGCCAACTACCCGCGCTCTAAATATCGTTGTTTCAGTATCCAAGACAGCCTTTGGCTTTGGAAGATATCAGTAACCTTGTTTTTTGCTCTTCAGTGTTCTCTCACCTACCGCGTCAGTTGATAAGCAGACTTATCTGACTGATTCAGATGAAAACTAAAAACTCTCATACACGTTCTTTCTTGACATCAATATCCAAGCTCCCGGAATCGGACGCGTCATGAACCAGTACTCGACCCACAGCTGTGAAAACGGAAGTGCAGAAATGTGGAGCATCACCTGCAGCGGCGTCTCCTGCTCCTCGCTCTCGTTCAGCGTCGCCATGACCTTGCCCCACTCCGTCCGCATCCCGACCGCGGTCACCAAGAGGCGTCCGAAACCGTCCGAGACTTTGCAGCCGGACACCAGGAACGGGTGTCCGGCGTCCTTGTGCACGGGGTCGCTCTCACCGGTCATGCTCGACTCATCGACGGTCAGGGAGTGGCCGGACACGAAAACGCCGTCCGCAGGGACCTGCGGACCGTCCGTTTTGTCGTGTCAGAAAAACCCTCAGCGAGTCAGGGGAAGGGAAGTGAACATCGAGGAAGTGGCCGATGACCACATACGAACGCCTTGCGTAAGGACTGTCGAAGCTGGTCGTGGGCGGATTTTGAATGAATAAGTAGGGGGAAAACTTGCGCTAATCGAGGCTGGTTGAAGTACTGTTGGTCCGGCGGTTACTTTGGGAACGTTACTCGCAACTCCGGGACACTGAACTGAAGAGATCGCGATAACCAAGGTTGGTTTGTAGTTGTTCAAATGCCCGTCTACCAAGGGAACGTGGTTTGTGTCTGGTATGCCCTTCGAACGAATTGGGTTAAGGGCGAAGCTACTTGTGGAAGTCACTCGCTGCTCTGTTTCTCTGTCGACTGTCCATTGCTGTGATACTTTAGAGTCCCTGCTAAAAGCGTGAATGACCAAGCAACTTGAGAACGCCACTTCAGTCTCGAAGCCTAGCATATCCAAGTAATCAAGAGTCCGCAATTTTCCGGAATACTAGTGTGGGCTCTCACCTGATCCCCGATGGCTAAGTGCACAATGTCCCCGACCACGAGGTCGTATATGCATACCCGCACCCGCCGCCCGCCCCGGCTGACCTGGAGCATGATCTTCCGTTTCTCCGCGTTGAGGTCGCGGAACTGGCCCGCCTGCCGGTAGTTATTGACGCCTAAAAAAAGTGGGAGCGCACTTCTTTTATTGATGATTATACTATGCCGAGTCAGAGGAAAACGTTTGGCTAAAATTGCAAGTCGATCCAGAAGGTGCTCTTTATGTTAGTTTTCAACCGGTGAGCACGTCGTTGATTTTCAACCGGTGAGCACGTCGTGTCCTTCACAGACAGTCTAAACGATTTTCGTTCATCCCCTCTGTTTTGAGTGCTACTTCCGACATACTCGTCGGCCTAAGCAATCGGACAACTGTCCCGTTCTAGGCGACCACTAGCGTGTCGCTTGCTGTTCTTTACCGATCCAAGCTGACGCCCAGAAGGTGAAACCAACCTTTTCATTTGTCAGCAAGCACCGAGGACTGACTAACGTTGTAAGGCAGAGGAAGTGATCACCCAAAAAGGAGAAGAAAGTGAAAGCGCTTGCTTTCAGCTGGATCGAAGGCTTAGGACCTTCTGAGAGGACAAGAGGACACGAATTGTCAGAAGGGCTGGAACCCCTGGAGGCCCCATATCCTGAGTACCCAGAAGCCTAACAATCCATTCTCCTGAGCGACTTCGAAACCCTAAGATCCTAAAACCCTGACAATTCCGTTAATGAGAGACGCGCCTGTGCCCAGAACCTCCGGAGTGGATAAAATCGTACCTGTGACCAAAACAACCAGGACAATCGCAAAGACGATTCCAGCCCCGTCATACCAGCCGGACTCCACCCCCTCAGTTCCCAGGCCTACGCCCAGAGAAACAACGGCGCAGACTGCCAGAATGATGAGCGTCGTGTCTTGCATTGCCTCGTAGAGAAAGGACTGCGTAAGAAAACGAAGATGTTGTGAGTCGTCTGAAAGTAAATAGATGGGCAATCCCATGCTCTAGTCATGAGGAGGTGAAAAAAGGAAGAGGAAAAGGGGGAACAAAGCAGGCAACAAGAAAGTTGAGGAGACGGATGATCAGGGGAGCAATCTAGATGGACGAGTCTCCTGGTAGTCTTTTTAGTGACAGAGTAGCTTAGAGAGAGCCCGCAGGTAGGACGATCGATTTGATAATGAAGATTAGTGACGAAAGCATAATTGTTGGAAGTGTCATCAAGAGATCAAGAGAACTCGAAAGCCTCATTCAAAAAGCGCTGCCTTCAAAACCTCGAAAGCAACTTCAGACAAAGCGTTAGGTCAAAATTCACGTGAAAGGGCAGGCACGTTCTTTGGGTACCCTCCAAGCTCTTCCCGCACACTCTGAAAATTACACAAACTTCCACCAGTCAACTCTCGTTACGACTTTTTTGCAACAGATGCCCTTGTGACACCCGAAAGACTTACAAGCAAGCTCCTTGTGGGTTTCTCAGGAAATGTGTTGGTGCCGAACGCATCCCGCCGCTGCTGGAGATCGTCCTCTGTGCCAGGGAGGCCACCCTCTAAATCTGTGCGCAGTTTCTTCCCCAACGCCTCAACCTGCGGAAAAGAACATTCTTTTCTACGCGGTTACAACCAGAAACCTGTGAACATTATCATTGGTTAGCAAGAACAACACTTGTGATAGGCGAAAAATGAGTGTACAAGTCGCATAGGACAACAAGCGGCATCAAGTGCAGTAGAAAAGGAGCTTCGGTGCTCAAGCGGATGCTCAAAACCAACTGATGCATTCAATCAGACAGCCGCAAGGGAAGACAGAACTGACCCTGCCCAGGTGTTGAAGATACTCAATGCCACCATCTGCTGACAATTTGCTGAGCTCATCAGCAGTGACACCAAAGCGGGCCTCCTGTCCCTCCGAACCTGCTGGCGCCTGGGTGGGTTCTTCCGCCATGGAAGAAAATCGTGCGCGACACACAATACTTTGGGATGCCCTTTCGAACGGTACGGAACCTAAGTACCCTGGAAAAAGAGGAGTATGAGAGAGATCTTGAAACTTCTTTTGCAATCTTTTCCATCAGCTGGGGCCTCTGATGACACCCCATAAGCTGGGCCGTAGTGTAGAATTGGGGAGCGTTCATGAACCGCATAATCATGTGGCGGTTCCAATGCAATGCGAGCAAAAAAAAAGTTAAGATGGCAAAGATAAAAAAGCTGCGCAGTTACGGCGAAGAAGACGAGGCCTTCATCTTTTAATGATTGTTTCTTCGTCTCCCTGGTGTCACTGATCAGATTGCTCAAGCTTTACTCTCATGCAGGTCAGGGATCTCAGCTGAGCTCTGTCCCAAAACAGGCTCGCTAACAGCTGACGTGTGCAACTACTTTTGAAAGCTCTTTACCAAAGGAGGTTTCATCCTCTTTAGAATGAGGTCCAATTGAAGGATCATCTGGCCACAATCAAGTGCAACAGCCAATGATTATGCGAAGGACGCTTGCATCAAGGCAACCAGATACTTTGAACCTGAGGCAGCTTAAGTATGATAATTGACAGAGCTGACAGCACCCCACTGAAATTCAGAAAGACCTTGTTTCAATGACCAGTGTACTCATGACAGAGCTGCTTTCGCAAAGACGGTCTATCGTGGAAGAGAGATAAGTTCAGAAGGAAAAATGTTTGACTCCTAGATCTCATGAGCTCATCAAGTGCATGCGGCTCTACCTTGCCCCTTCCAGAGTGTCTGACGAAGTCTCAAGAGTGTGGACGATCCAAGAGCATGCTAGAAGAAAGATAACGAGCAAAGATCTCTTTCATAGTTTATGCAAGTCTATATGCAAGGTGTTGCAACAATATTACCCAACCAACCAGTAGAAGGGGAGTCTCAACATCGCAGGCGCACCTTAAAAGTTACACTTCGGCTCAGTATGTGCAATGCTGACTGCCTCTGTCCCTGACTGGCCCCACATGACCAGTTGTGAGGTATCAGCAGTAGTTGGTGACCATTAGTTGGTGTCCAAGATGAAGGGGTGAGCTACAGAACGAGAATAAGCAACATTTGGGCAAACTGGAGACCGTCAATGCCTGTGCTACTCATGCGTTTGCAGAAAGACCTGTGCGAGGATCACAAGCTAGATGTATAGCTCCCAAGCAGAGCTGAGGACCTTCGCAGCAGTCTTACAACGGAGCTTTTGCCGAACGCCCTGGAGCGCCACACTGCTAGCTATCTCAAACACGTCTCCGCTTTTACTGTATCAAGGAATGCTGAGCAATCCTCCCGCCTCCCCAGAGTGCTGATATCTCGTCCAAGAAGAAGTGCGAGGAGCCAAAACTGAAAATTGAGGGGCAACCATGGCCAAATCCTGGAGGCTAGAGACAAAACACCATGTTCCTCCTCTCTGCTTCTCTCGAAGAGTGTGGAGATACAGTGAACCTGAATCCTCCCAGCGCGAATCCCGAGTGGCGGCGAGAGCTGACGAGCGGAAGCCAAGTGTCAAGTTGCTGGTCAACGGTGTCCCAGATAAAACTCTTGACAAGGGTAACGTCATTTTGTAACTGGTACCCCCCTAGTGATAAATCGACCCTTTTTTGACGAGCCTAGTACCCTAGCCCCCCGGGGGGCCCCTGCGGGGCCACCAGGCCTCAAGCAGCCAAACGCAGCCAGAGCCTATCTAGGATGGTTCCCCCAATATACCATATGAACTCTTGCTTGCAAGTTGCAACATTCAAATGTGCGGTATTGTTTTGCGGGTTTTGGGCCTGCAGCCTGCTAATATATTCTACTGGCATGGCCGTTTTAAAGACGAAGACCTGCTCATTGCTTCTTATACCCTACATGTCAATGATCATACGGTATATTTATTTGGAGATCAAAATGGCCCTGATTATAGAGGGAGTTCAGAATGACAGTCCAGTTGAGTCTAGTAAGAATCTGATGTCATTTTGCTTTTATGAACAAGCATGCAGCTGAACAGATCTCAGTGTTTTTGGGCATTTTGAGAAGATATTATGGCCGTCTCTGGCGCATTCGGCGCAGGCCTCAAGCCCCCCCCCCCTCCGGCTTCTTGTGGCTGCACCGACCCTAGGCCACCCCCCCAAGGAGGCCCAGACTTCCTTTGCGTAGCCTCGGGTCCCTCCCCCCCAAATATCTATGGGGGGGTACCAGCTACAAAATGACGGTACCCTAACTGTCAGGGCCCGCTCAGGGGGTGTAACTCTAATCAGCGTAACTTTAAAGTAAGTTCAGAGGAGTCCATGCCTAAGCTTGGGTCGCACGTGGTTCAGGTACAACCACATTCAGACCGTCCGATAGCATTAGCCAAACCCTGGACACGGTACGGTCGGCGCTGTCACGACTCTTCAAGTTTATCCGCGGCGCGCGCGCGCGGCCCCAGCTCAGCTTAGCCTGGTCCGACGTGCGCGGCGGCAAGCTCGGCCGCCGCGGCCGCGCGGCACCGCGCTTCCAACCAGGATTATGCGTTTGGCCTTGTTGATGAACTTTGTATCTCAAAATTTGGCAGAATACAAATCCGATCCACGCGATATATATATCACTGTGAGGAAGTTAGACGCCGAATGATTAGGCGTGTGAAGCCTAATAACCGCCGACCACTTACCAGAGCACGCGCGGAATGTTTAGGCGTTATCGGCGAATTTGGTAGCCTAATCCGAGGCCTGAACTTAACCTAGTTTCGCCTAAGATTCGGTTCGGGAAATAGAAGCCTAAAGAGACCTGATCGGTAAAGCCGCCGAATGTCGCCGACTAGTGAAGGTTCGTTAAACAGACTTTTCGATGCTGCGGCTACGGAACAGCTGCATTTGGCAGGGAGTAATCTCCGACGTCGATTTTGATTGCCGTGCGCTGCGGGTGTTGCAGAACTTAAGGATGCAGCCCCGCTTGCTCCAACGGGGATTCGAACCGGGGCCCGCCCGCGCACGCGATCTTGAAGCTGCCACCGTAACTACTCCGTCACACCTGCAGGGAAAAGCAAAAAAGATTTGCAATATTTCTGTGCGTCTTGTAAGTTATGTAGTGAACAGGCTGCAGCCTGGCTGCAGCTCAAGAGTCAAGTGCAGAGCTGAGCATCTCACTGTTCAGAGCAAGATGGAGGGCCTGCAAGGATGTAACGGCACGACTGCGTACCGACTTCTGGCTGCGCACCAAACTCGCGGCCGCGCATCGTCCGTTATTATACGCTATCGACTTATTTGATATATCGAATCACTACACG
>DF237179.1:123523-134065 GCA_000708835.1 Klebsormidium nitens | reverse complement strand
TATCACTCAGAGCCACGAGGCACAGCCTGTGAAAATTGCAGAGGGGGCCCTGTCGATCCTACCGCTAGATTAAGTCTCTGGAGACCATCGAACGGTTGAAACCAATGTTTAGCCCAGCCTTACGTCACCACCTGTTAAACACCATCTTGAGCTCCGGTCTCGCGAAGATCTTCGGGCAGGAACTTCCCCACTTTCTTAGTGCGCTGGTCTCCTTTCGATGATTCAGTATTAAAATCAGCAGCAAGGCTTCCTGATACGGCCGCATGGTGGCTTCTTTCCGTGCTGTGGACAGCGCATGCACCGAATCAAAATTTTAATGTTATTTAGAGCAGGTTTGGTTCATCACCTAAGGGGACCGTCAACGGAGCCCTTCAGAGCAGCTTTGTGGCCCAGAGAAGAGGGTCATGTCAATGAAAGATGGACGGAGATCTTGACCAGATCGTGGAGAATTTCGCTAACATGCTGCTTCTGACACATGAACCTGAAGGGGTTTGGAAGGTTTGCCACCTGCTACAAGTCGCGTCCCTTAGAAATTCTGAAGGAAAGGAGACCTCCGCCAGGATAATTCAGGAGCTAACAGCCTACCAAGGGGGCTCCGTTCTGCGTAAGCTTCTAACAGGAGTCCTTTGGGAAGCGCAGTTGCAGCGGCTTTTAAGCGAAAGTGATGTCAGAAGACTGGCTGAATACAGCATGAGCTGCCAGGCCCTAGCAACTCTTACCGGAAGCAAGGTGGTCATGGAGCGCTGCTTGACTGTCCTTTCGAGAGAAGACAGGCAGATGGCCCGACAGATCTACAAGATTATGTCGGAAAGTGTTCTAAAGGTGGCACGCGGTTTGAAGGACGGAGAAGACTATCGCGCGTTTGTCAAGACGATGGTTTTTGCACCTCTGGAATGCATGGCCAACTTTGTGACAGGTTCCAGGATTTTCCGGGCAGGCGTTAGAGACAGCTTAGAAGAGACTACTTTCCAGGATTCCCTAGGATTCTTACTGTCTGCTGGGTTCATTGAAAGTCTGTCTGAAGATGAGGCTTCCATTGTCCAGCACTTCTTGACCAGTATAGCGTCCTCGCTTGCGTTCAACCCTGACAGCCTACTGTGGGCCATCGATAAGGGCCTTCTCGAGATGGTAGCATCAATCCTTGGAGCTTCACCTTTTCAGCAGCTCTCGGACTACGCCAGATTGAGGGAGTCTCCCATCTCCCGCTGTACTGGAGTCCTGCTCCGCTTGTTAGATTCAGAGGCCACAACGGAAAAGCTGCGCGCTCACGACGCGCTGACACTTTTCAGGCCCCATAAGCGGAAGATCAACGGAGCGTATTCGGAACTGAAACCTTGGAAGTATTTCGAAAGACGATTGGAAGGTCGGCCGGTAGATGAGGACTGGAAGGTAAAAGCCGAGATTAAGGAAGGAACATGCGGTGGAATCGTATGCTCGTGGAAGCAGTGCAGGGCAGGCCGCAAGCCGTCTTCGGGGAAGAAGTTTGGAAAGTGCGGGGGGTGTCAAGTCGCTCGCTACTGCAGGTGATTTTGCAAGAGAGGCAACGCGTCCGGTCTCGATTGTTGTATCATTTTCTTGCATCATCGTGAGATCCAGTGTGGCTTTTGAGCCTCCAAATGCGAAGCACTCAGAAGGTCGAGGCAACGGGGGATAGCGTTCTTTGAGATTGTGAAAAGAGAGACTTGCAACCTTAGCCTACCCGACCACGATTTCCTGCACTTGAATCCTAAAGCTGCAAACGCAATCGTTCTAAGATCTTGCGACAGTTTTAGAAATCGCTCACCAACTGACCACGACAACGGCTCTTAGAGAAATTCTTATCTCTATTTCACTGTCGAAACTGAAGGAGATGCTTCAAGCCTTCGAGTCCCTGGTTGTGTAATCAATCTGCTCGAGCTATGCTGTCAAAGATGAACGTGCGGAGGTTTTGGTTTTTGGTAGAGTCTTATAGGGTTGCATTAGTTTTGACTGAGAATGACAAGGGCTTACAGGGAACTTTGAATGTCCCGTTTTGAAAGTTTAAAAACTGCTCTATTGAGCCTTCGCTTCCCCTCGTCTTTCGAACGATGGAACTGGTTATATTACTGCGAGCTGTAGTCAAAACACAAAAGTACAGAGGTTGAACCTCCTGGTACGATGTCTAAAACGAGCGTATGTGTTTTGTTTGCAGCAAGGAGCATCAGAGACTGCACTGGTCAACCCACAAGATTCACTGCCGGGCCGGTCAAGCAAAGAGTCCACCATGATTCATTCCGCAACGATGGTGTACCGAAATCCATGCTGAGGCAAACATACCACCAACGACGGTTCAGCATTCCGCACAAGCTCTTCGTTGTAGACGAGCCACCAAAGCGCATGCCGCCTTTGTCTTACATCTTAACGCCTGCACGGCTTTTTGAAAAGTCTCTCGATCTGACTGGAGGACTGTTCATACCAAAGTATACATGCATATCCGCGATCTGACTTATCCGCGCAATTGAATGATACTTCATGTGGTCACGAATACCATGCCGCCAGCGCACAGGCCCACTCGCGCACGGCTGGCGCGGCCTGAATATTTAGATTACAGCATTTGTTGCTATGCGTGCCACATAGTACTGACTGGATCTATAGCCGCAGTCCGGACTCCGAACTTGCTATGCACCATGAAAATTGGCTCTGTCAATCAAGAAGCGGCCAAACGAATTATAGGCCGCCGGGGATCATGAGCGCTGAACTGCCGCCCGGCCAATCTTACACAAGAGCCGGTTAGACAGCTCCAAGTCTCTTGTCCCTGAAATGATTTTGAAAGCATGCACGCAGATCTGCCGCTATTCATGCTTGCATCATCTTGATCGATGAGCAGCTGAGAGACCGGGCCGATTCATGCTTGCTTTCGGCTGCAAAAGCAGAGCCAGGCTGAGGCTTGCGAATACATGGAACATGACACAAAATACCCATCTCAAGAAATCTGATAACACGGTGTAACCGAGGAGCACTAGAATCGTCATTTTTTCTCAATCAATCGTAACCCCCTGTGCGTGTGCGGCCCATTGAGCTATGGGCTCCTCATCAGAGTCGCCATCTGGTTGCTCTTCCCGCAACTGCTCAGATCGTGGCTCTTCTACAAAAGCTGGACTCAACAGGCCGTTCTCAGCCGTCAGGTCCAAAGCCGTCGAAGCCCCCTCCTTTTCTAAGATTTCCGTATTCTTCTCCCTGTCCAAGCCCTCCGCATCAGCTACCTCTACGGCCGCTCCAACCGCCTGCGACTCCTCCTCACTTCTGCTTTCCGTCTTCTTAACCGACTTCGCCTTCAGAAGAATCCGCTGAGCTTCCGCGGCTGCCCTCTCCCTTTGCGCGAGCACTTCCGGGTCAGGCTTCACTTCCGTCAGCATGATCGCCCTTCGTTTCTGCGCCGCGCCTTTCATCCCGAGCGTCAGTTTGCTGGCAGTCCTTTCGAGAAGCCCCGCCGGGAGGGGGGGCCGCCGCGGGCTTAGTACGGCCCCCCCAACCGCACGGGCCGCTGTTGGCGAGAGAACTTTTTCGGACGCCCCGAGAGCCGGCCTCGCAGTACTCATCATGAGTCCTGTAGTTGGCGAAAGTAACCGCTCGGACGTCGCAAACAGTGGCCTCTCCGTGTCGATCCTCAGCCCTGTAGCCGGCGTCTGAGATTGCCGTTCTCGGCCCTCCGCCGACCGATTCGGTCCCGTTCTAGTTCCGCTTTTCACGTCGACTTTGGCAGCATCAGCAGGCTGCGCTTTCGACGCCGACCCCGTCGGAAGATCGTCGGGAACAACATTCCGACTGCTTCCTGCATTATCCGCTGTTCCGTTTGGAAGCGTCTCTTCCCCTCGCCGTTCTCCGATCACGCTGAGAAACTCTCTCATCATTGCGCTAGCGCCAACCTCCCCTGCCGTGCCCGAATTCTTATTCTTCAAGCCTTCCCCTTCTTCGATCACACCCAAGCCGCCCGTTTCGATTTCTCCAGGGCGCCACCCCTGCCTGCCTTTTCCCCGGGACGACCCCACGGCGTCTCTTAAAAAACTCCCGTCGCCTGAGTCTTCGCCTGCGCGGCTCGACCCCACTGCTGACGTCATCAAACACGCGCTCGCGAAGCGGCTGAGCTCATGCCCTGGCGGGATGGAGTCCCCCGGCTCCATCCGCGCCGTGAACCCGGGGCCGTGCGCGCTTTCTGACGGGGGCCCCGCATCGCCGTCCCGTGCTGACGTCAGCGCCACGTCAGCGGCGGCCGCGTCCGGGAACGGACTCTCGCTCCTGCTCGTCGTGTCCGAGTTCGTCCGTCTCTTGCCCAGCCGTATGAGCAGCTTCGCAAAGTCCTTTTCGGAAGCGCTCAAACTTTCGCTACCGGTCCCTCCCCCCGATTCCTCTCCACTCACCTTCCTCTTGGTGGACATTCGCTCTGTTTCCCGACCAGCGTCCGTGATTGGCCCTTCAAGTTCTTCCTTCCTCGACTTGACACGTGGCTGCTCCCCAAGAGCGCCACGTGGCGAGCCGAGCCCACTCAGCCCCCGGATCACTATCTTCGGTATCTTTATGGGAGGCCCATCGCCGGAACCTCCCGTTGATGTGCTTCCCCGACCGTAACGCTCCCCTTTACCCGCCTCATGTCCGTTACGTCCGCCCGGTTCCCCCGGACGCCCCGACCCCTCGGGTTCGATCGTTTCTACTTGAATCCTCAGCCCCCCGTACTTCTCCTTGGTGACGTCATCGGCCCTTTTCGCAGGCCGCTCAGCCCCCAGTTGCGGCGGTGGCGCCTTTGGCGGCACTTTTTCGGTGTGAACGCGGGGCAGGGAGAAGATGGGCTGTGATCGTTTCATCCCCAGCTTGGCCAGCAAGCGCCCCTTCACACCGAGCGTCTTCTGAGGCGGCCGCGGGGGGGCCGCTTTCGCGGGCGGCTTCGACTTGGGCTTGCTCTCCTTCTGCAATAAAGCACAACGAGGACGATTAGCGCAGCAAATACAGCACAGAAGAACAACCTTACGCAGCGGAGCTTTTCCATCTTTTGAACTTGATCAGAGGAACGGACTCGAAGACGGCCTTACCCAGATTTGCCGATGGAATAGCTTTTTCTTTAGTACGGACAGGAAAGCGCTTTCGGAGGCAGCTCAGAAGGACCGGTTCCAAAAAGTGCTGATTTCGGACTCAATCCACAAAACCTGCGGGTGGAACGTCGAAACGGATGACGATTGTGGACGGATCTTGTACGGGGCTTTCTGAAAACTGCCGGCTTCGGCCAATGCTCCCAACTCAACCTGCGGGTTCACAACTATACCGCGGACGTTTTCGGGTGCACCTCGGGAGGGGCCCTGTCCGAAACTGCCAGGTCTTAACCAGCATAGCCATGCTTCTCAGCTGTAACAAAAGAGCCTCAAAAGCGGACGCTTTCGGACGCACCCCGGACGAGGCCTTGTCCAGACTGCGAGATCCTTTTCTTTTCTTCAGAGTTCTCATGCATTTATCTTGTTATTGTACGTTTCCGACATCGTCCGTACTTTTGACGTGTGATTGTACGTTATGCAGAATCGGACGCTTTTCGGACGCACCTCGGACGGGGCCTTGTCCAGGCTGCCCGCGGAGCTGTCCGTCCGTTTGATGGTGATGAGGCGCGGGCTGGGCGGCGGCGGGAGCAGCTCTTCCAGCTCGTGCAACAGAATGTCGGGGCTCGGGATCGACGCAGGGACGTCGCTCTGGTCGCCCCTCGCCTGCAGGTCAAAGGGTGGTAAGTTTGGCTCAGAGCTCGGCGACCATAAAATCGCAGAATGCTTGAAGTGGGGAGCCAGTCTTTCCTAACGTTTGGCTTGCTTGGATCTCAACGATACCGTGGCCTTGTCGCGTCGCTTCTTCGAAGTGGCTTGAGGAGGACTCTATAGACCATGACGATCCTGTAAGGAAATCAACCTGATTCAACGAACAGTCCAGTTGCGAACAGAAATCTGTTCTTAGAATCGGGCACTCTTACGAAGCTTTCCTGAACGCCGACTTCTGACTTATCGAAGGTCAAAGTCTTTCCTTCCGGTCACTCGACGGACGATCCCTCCCCATTGACAAAGTTCATCTCAAACTGACGAAGATCCGCTGCCACAGACAGAGGTGTCTAGGTCCGGACTGAAAGCACTTTGCAGTAAAGTAACGGCAATTGTAAGCCTCACCTGGACCTGCCAGCCTTTCAGCAGCCCCACAAGCGCGCGCAGGCCCGAGGACTCCCAGCGCGACAGGCTGTGGTGCTCGCCGCCCGTCCGCTCCTTGTCCTCTTGAAGGCGCTGGACGTAGTAGTATGCCGCATACCTGAACAAGGCAAGATGCGCAGAAACGCTCAATTCTCAAAGGTCAAAAAGCCGATTAGTCTTTGAATCATGATTGCTGAGTGTTGATAAAGCTTTTGAGGGTTGGAGTACCAAAGAGAAGCGTTTTGGCGGAGTTTCAAAAACATGGGCACCACAGTAGCTGAAGGAAGAGACAGAGCAGTAGATGTTTAGATTTGATTAAGTGTATGATTGGAGTGCTTCAGCTCGGAACAAACATCAGGTTCCGACACCAGAAATGAAGACAAATCCATCGTGGCAAACTACTTTTCAAAACCCAATCTTCTTTGAAGCAGCAAGAGCCCTTTCGCAATCAGGTGCTAGACAAATAGGCATTTGCCTTTTCCACTGCCGATCGAGGTCAAGACTAGGATCCACGATCTCCAGCCCCTCACCACATGAGCTGCTTGAAGGAGGGGAACCGGAACTTGGGCCGCACGCGCAGGCGGTCCTCCAGCTTCCACACGTTCGCCTGCGCCGTGAACGTCTGCCCCGTCTGGAAGTTGCCGCCCACCGCAATGCTGTCGACCGGAGTCACCACCGCGTGCGGCCAACCGCCAGGCCTGCAACACTCAAAAAGTGTAAAACTTAGAATCTAGACTGTTACAGCTGACTGATTGACAGTCGCTACCTGTGCCCCAGGTTAGTAAGGGGGTTTAGTCTGGGCACGGGTACGAAACGGAGTATATGTCTGGGTTTCGGACTTCAGGGGTGATCTTGTTCTTATTACGCGTTGGGACCAGCAAATTACATGTTTTCGAGGGGCACCACCCTATGGGACCAGCCGCAAAGTCCGCTCGTAAGAAGCAAATGAGAATTGCTTTCTGGGTTATTGCAGCTTCGCATCAAACTTCGACATGTGTGTCAGGACCAAATCTTCTGCCTATTGTGGTTCTGTCCTCGGAAGTCACCACCGCGTGGGGCCGGCCGCCGGGCCTGCTCGGGGAAGGCTCTTTCAAAAGTTCGGAAGTGCGCTACAGCATGCTCGACATGGAATTCTTCTTTGCCTCATCTGGAAAAAGCCAATTCAGCGATGCTGTCCTCCACAATGCCCCCCCACATACTCTTCGATCATCCGCAGCTACCACACCCGTCACAGGTGTTTCTTGCAAAACAAGAGACCTCACCTCAAGAGCCAGAAGCGACTCACATGAGCAGCGTATCCCCCGCCTCCATCTCCACGCGCTGCCAGCCCTCCCCTTTTTCCGCCAGGAACACGCTCCCCTGCTTCTCTGACGACGCCCACTCCTCAAACGCCTCCAGGTTTTTCGCAGAGGGGGGTGCGACCAGGAACACTTTCTTCCCCCTGACGAGGTGGTACCAAACACAGGACCCCCCCATGTCGACATGAAAGTCGGTGTAGCAGCCTTGGGGGGACATGAGAACGTACAGCTGCACTTTGGGGGGGTACCAGTCGTCGGGGGGCCACACGCGGCTGACGAGGTCGAGGTCGCGCACGACGGACGGGGCGGTCACCTGAAATTGAGGTGAATGCTCCGTTCTCTCTGCTTCAGGGAGGAGCAACGCATGATTGAGACGGATGAATGAGACATTTGGCTCACACGTACTGATGATCCAGGGAGAGACGACGCAAGAATAGATTGAACAGTATGAACAACACTTCCCGCAGTCTCGATGAGGCGGACCTACATGGACAAGAGAGGGAGACGACGACAATACAGCAACACCAGGAATCAAGCGGTCAGTCACACTACGACATACAAGCCAGCAGCTAAACTTTCGAAAAAAGAACTCCAAATGCTGGAAACTTTGCCCTCCTTTGACGCCATGGACTCTCCCATACTCCGTATCACGGGCAAAGTTCTCAGCAGGCACCCATGAGTCATCCTCGAAACGCTGTCCAATTGCCCTCTACTCTTCGTAGTTACTTTTCAACGCTAGTCCTTCAGACATCGGCTAAGGCAGTAACCCTGGCTAAAGTATAGACCTTTTCTTCGGCCGGCCTTACCTGCGACTCCATGCCTGTCCCAAACAGGCCGAGAGAAACGACGTTGAGCAGCTTCTTGCGCGAGGAGGGCGGCATGTTCCAGTAGTAGCGCCACTGCTCCATGGTCCATTTGGGCCCCTCCGCCTGCGTCGCCACATCGATGGTCGGGATCGCGTGCTGCGGCCCGACCAGCCGCGCTATGAGGTCTACAGTAAGCTCGCCGTCAGGGAGCCTGGCACGACAGGAGAAGCACAGGAACGATGGTTGAGAACAAGAAGAAACAAAATGAAGGCAAAGGGCGGGCACATAGAAAGCGATAGAACAGAGGATGTATCTGTCCTGATCCGGGGGGAGATTGATCCTTGATTTGTTCTTCTTCTTCTTGCCAGGAAAAAGTCTGCGGGTCATTAGATAGTGAAAGGTCGCCATGAAAGGAGCCTCTTGAAGCGTACATCTTGATGGAACAGATTAGCTGATAATAAAGACCTCAGAAACCCATCCATGGCCCGCGGGTGTCTTTGTGCGTAAGGTGCCTCGGTCCTTAGTAAGGCTGATGTCTTTCTATGACCAGATTGAAGCAGAGTAAAGAACCATCAAGAGATCTCAAAACAGCGTTTCATATCCAGAAGGCCTTGGAACTCTTGCAGATCCAATTGTCCTCAGTCCGTCCTCCATACTGTGAGTCAAACACTTATCTCCTATTCTTAAAGAAACCAACGTAACTCCCTGCTTGTGAGGCTTTGATGCATAGGACCCTTCAACACGAGATAAGTTGACAGTATCCCCACATTTTAACCCCGCTCAAGCATGAAACAATTGCTCTCAGAAACAGGCAAGCCGCTAGTGGACCCTTCAGTTTAAGGATAGGCAGGATTCAAAAGGAGCATGACCTGTGCCACCCCAGCGTCAGCCTGTCAGCCCCCAGATGCCTAAGCAGAGTAGCTGGACTTCAAGGAGCAAACGAGGGGGAGAAGGAAAGTGGCAGAAGATATGAACCCCGTTGGTCCCCACTTTCTGCCGCTTCGTCATACCACTTGGTTAACAAACAAGCGGACTCGCAGCTTATCATGCCAGCAGCAGTCAAGAGACAGATTAAGGGCACTCTATGGCAAGTAAAGCATGACCAGGTCAGTCGGGACGCTTGATCAAAGATATTGATTAGCAAGGCCTTGCTATCAATCAGCTGGCTTCTGGAACAAACTACCATTCTGACACTTGCAAGCAAGTATGGATCCACCGGACATACTTGTCGCATCTGAGTGATCTGAGGCACTGGGCCGAGCCTTGCCGTGGAAAGAGCAAAGCACCGTGCTGAGGATTGAAATCAGGGCTTTTAAGAGCAGCCCCGTGCGAAAATTTCAACGGAAGATGCATTTAGGAAACTGGAGCAAGGCATGGTCACACCACCGATTCATGTGTGCTCAGGAAAGTGGAATCAATGTTTCTGGAAACCGCTCATCATTTCATGAAAAAACGAAGGATCAAGGATGCCAAAGATCACATGAGGTGACTTCAAAACTTTGCGCCCAGGTGACGACCCAGATCAAAAAAGTTAATGACAATGCATCCAGAGACTCTGCCAGACACCCGAGCTAAATAATATATCCCAGACCACAGCCTCCGGTTTCCTCAACAAGTGTCGAAAAAAGTGCAGATTCCTGGTGGTCAAGCACAGCTAAGGTCCTGATGCAGGCGCCATCTTCATTAGAGCAGGGGCATGAGAAAAGTTTGTCCTTGAGGTGCAAAGGACAGTATTATTGTCTCCAGAAAATGTCCACGAAGCGGGACAAAGCAGCCTCGCTTACCTGATTCCAAGCTTCCGCAATCCCTCTTCCCCCGCATCTTTGACCACAATTGGACTTTGAAACCCTGAGCCCCGCACCACTTCCTCTAGTTCTTCCGGCTTTGCAAACAGCACCTTTGTTTTATCCCCATACTCCCCCTTCAGAATCAACTTCGACAGCTTCTTATAATCTACAGACTCTGCGTTGGTACCAGTTGAGGGTTTGGGCAACACCTCATCAACGCCCTCAATGAATTCGCCAGAATCAAGCGCAGCGTAATCGACCACCCGCGCACGCTTGGACCGGCGCTCCGCCATCAGTGGACAAAGCGGCGCTACTCAAGGACTTGCAATGGATTAGAGAGATGGCGTACCTATCACGTGGTTTTCGAACGACCTGGGCCGCATTCCAAAACGCTTCTGCGAAAGCCCAACATTGACAATCTCTTGGATCTGCTCCCCTCCAACGCTGGACGCCCTCCTTGTCCATGAGCCTGATCTCCTCGAAC